>JASGXE010012115.1:0-13548 GCA_030068105.1 Sinentomon sp. SZTP_YWyxl
TTGACCCAACTCTGAATCAGCTGAAACAAAGTGGAATCCTCTTCCTTATCTTGCAATGACCTTAGTTCTTTCCTGGCAAGGTCAATCCTGTTCATTTGCAGATAGGTCAAGATCAGCATGGCTTGGCTGTGAAACAAACGAACAAACAATAAAAAATCAGCCAGCCAGCTCTAGGTACCATTACATACAATGTAGATCAAAGCCAAGCAAGGGCATCCTGAACAACAAGGGACAACACTGCATTATTCTTTTGAATCGGAACGATGGGAGTTAACTTGAAGTTGAAGAATGTACCCGCATCATGGGTCTTTTAGATTCTTTTTTGGCTGATCTGAAATATGAGTAGTCATCTGGATCACTTACGATGGAGAGATCCGGGGGTGACACCAACTCATGGTTGCTACTGTTTTGAAAAATTGGAATTTCCTGAGTTTTCCAGGAGGATTCTCAGTTATTTCCAGGGTTGATTGTGGGTTCAAGATCAAGAATGGGTTGTTGAAGAAATATAAGACATGGTGGAAGGAAAGAGAATTGGTCGAATGGGTCAAGACTAAAATGGGATGATGAAGACAAAAATAACAAGACAACAATGTTCCTCAGTTGTCATAATTGGAAATTCAAAAAAAAAAAAAAATGTGATCTAAAAATGGAAATTTTGGAAATTTTCAATTTTCCAGGGTTTTTTTTTCTTCTAAAAATCCCTGAGATTTCCAGGTTTTCCAGGTCACAAAAAAAAATTCCATGAGTATTCCAGGTTGGTAGCAACCATGTAACTCTGAGATGCAAGGCAAATGTTTGCCATTTAGTTCAATCGAATGGTTTTGATGGCTGCAGAGGGTATTTCAATTGGATTAAACTTGTAGGCGGTGCTTTCTCTGCCACAAAAACGAAAAAAAAAATTATAAACTACCTTTGAAAGTCAGTGTAGAAATTGTTTTTAGTTTTTGCAGAAGAGTTAGAACCTCCTACAAGTTTTATCAAATTCACTTCAATACAAAAAAAATTTACCTAACGACCTCGGTGAGTAGCGCTACCCCGGTGATGCCCTCTCTGACATTGGGGCCCAGACACTTGAACCTTGCAAACAAACAACATTTCAGGCATCACAACACTGTGATGAAAAATTACATGGAATTTTTCTGAACCTTTCACCGAAGCATTGTTGTGGGATTTGTACACTTTCCGGTCATATTTTGCATTGTTGCCACTGACCCGCAGAATAAACATAAAGCCAATTCAGTGGATGCATTTGTGTTGGGAAAATTTTGTTTCCGTGCCTTTTCCATTGTTGTCTTGAAAGACGCATCCGTCTGTTGAATTGACAAATAAGTTGAAGCTGAGGGAGAGATGTAATGGAGAACATGGCCGCGCCTGTTTCCAAATTGTGGTATATTGCATTCTGACAGATTTGGCAAGAAATGTGATGCATCGTGTGGGGACTGGTACACAATATACAGTTGATCAGGCAGGTTAATACAGGAACAGTAGAGAAAGTTCTGGCCGTGTTTATTCGTGCTCGAAACTAGAGGTCGAACCGGGTACGGCAACCGGTACAGGTACCGCTACACATGTACCAGTTGCAAATTATTTGTGGGTGCGTATGCGTAATCAAAAAGCCGCCTCTTTCGTGCCGTAAAAATCAAAACCAAATTGAAAAATGTTGTCATTCGACCGAGTTATTGATGTTTGACTTTTCGTTTGTATTTTTTCATTTTTTCTTTCTTTCAAGATTACTCCAATTTTCAAGATGTTAGTTCATCAACAGCATGAGCACAGCAAAAGTGAAAAGACAAAATGAATTACTTTTTATTTAAAATTAAATAAAAAAAAACTAATAAAATTTAAAAAAAACAAAGAAACAAAAACTAAACACATTTGAAACTAAACAACTACCTACAGCACAATAGAATTAATTAGTGTACTACCATTCATTTCCAGCCAAGGTGGCAACTGTTGAAAACATTGCATAACTCTTTCAGTTTTGGATTTACATCAATTTTATTCGGATCAATGAATTCCTGAGAAAAATTGACCAACAATGATGTGTCACACACGCATGTTCGCACTCATGAAATTGCCCAAAAAATCTATGAATTCTGGAGTCCAACCGGTACAGTACCCGGTTGGATTTTCAAACGGGCACCTGTATGGGTACAAATTACAAAATCAAGCCGGTACGGGTACAACCAGATAGGTACTGTTCCGGTTCGACCCCTACTCGAAACCATCCAGGTTGTTATCAAATTTTGCAAATTATCAATGCAATTTGTAAATTTAGAAAAAGATAAACAATGACAATCATCTTTCTTTTTGTAAAGCTTACCACTCCAGATTATCAGACTGATGTAGTAACTTCAATGCATTCTCAGGCTGGTTTTCATGCAGAAATATGATTCCACCCATAAGCAAGAGGATGTGATTCTCGATGTCTATCTTTCCGGTGAGTAACTTTTCAAGTTTGCTCAGAACAGCTTCTCTGAAAGTAAAAGGGCAACAGATAGATGGATGAGCACGGAAAAATCATTCGCAATCATAATCGGAATCAGCGCCCATGTCATAGAATTGCAAGTTACCAAAGTCAGTACATCTCAAGATGGAAGGACACAAGGGTATTCCATAAAAAGTTTAATCAGGACTGAATAATTGTTTATTGGAGGATATAAAGCGATAGTTGTGGCACAAGGTATTCTTCAATCATGCACTTTCAATCACGCGCTCTCAATCACGTGCTTTCAATCATGCGCTTTCAATCATGCGTTTTCAATCATGCGCTTTCAATCATGCACTTTCAATCAATCATGCGCTCTCAATCATGGATGACAAGCAACAGATGGACACCAATCCAGAAGGTTGGCAGCAAGCAAAAAGGCAGTGCATTGGGTCATGTTTGGTTAGCTTTGATTAAGAAAAAGGAAAGGCAATACGTAGATTACGTCCCGGAAGTTAGTTACACCAAATTTTGCTGACGATTTTAAAGTTGCAGACAGAATGCAGGGAGTGTTGGTGGCAGGAAAGCAATGCCAGTGATTTTGCATATCGTAAAAAAGATCAGTTGAAATTCTGATAATGGCATAAGACATAACGCAGGTGTCAGAAATAATTTGCTTGATCCAAGAGAAACCGTTGAAACAGAATGTGCCTGCAATTTGACATTTGCAATAACAAAATGAAGTTCAAAATTTCGTAATCATCGTTATCAAACGGTTCCCTTCACTCTTGCAGACATTTGTACAGCTCAGGAGAATTAGGGATTAAGTTTTTTTTACAAAGATAAATTTATAGAAACCACTGAAACGTGCGGTGCCATCAGTTGATCAATAACTCTCACTTGTGTCAGTGTTTTGCTTGGTGCAAATGTTGTGATCATTTGGATTTTGGTTCAGCGAGGGGGGTTTGCACTGGTCCAAATTATCGACTTACCAAAGGCCAAAAAGGTTTGGGCAGCATCCCCAAAGAGGGTTCAAGAGGGAATGCCCCTCGAAAAGCATTTGCGGGAAGGACTCCCCCAGAAACTGGAACTTTTTGCCAAATTCGGGTTCTCCAAATGGGATGCTTCAAAACATATTGTTTGCTGAAAGTTGTGTTGACTGAATGCAAGGGAAAGATGTCTGACTCCATTGATTGTTCAAAATGTGACAAAAAGTTCAGATGATTGAGGAATGTGAAGGCCGAAATGATAAATTTACGCTTTGGGTGAAAATATCGAGGGGAACACCTCCTGCACCCCCTTTGACCCAACTCTGTTGATACCTTCTGGCAAGTAGGCATTGCCATCAGAGCGAAATTTTCTGTATATCCAAATTCACTCGCATTTTATCACAACCTCCCCAAGGTGATTGCTGTTACAAAACAAATCAGTTCATGACACTTGGATATTCTCCAAAATTTACGAAAATATGGTCTTTGAGCTGAAGACAGTAGAAGAGATGAGTTTTTCCCACTTTCTCAAGAAAATACATGTCAAGTAATAAAAATCAATAGCAATTTGCACAGACCTTTTTCCTTGTCCTGAAAGATATTCGGCCAACATTTTCACAGCTTGCAATTCTGGTGGAGATGTGGACGATATGTCATCGAGTACAACACGATACTTGCCCTGTGCTATGTACGCTCTGTACATGAAGACATCTCGTTCAATTTTCAAAGCAGGAGTTGATGGCTGAAAGAAAAGCAGCAGATGGACTTAAGGGGGAGTGAACAGTGGTGGCGGAATTAATGTTCTCATACACAGTATGTTTTTCCAATTTGACTATTGCCTCCAAACTTTTTTTCTTTTTTATTCTTGTGCAGGCGGCAGGAATTAAAGTGCCAGATTTCAACAAAGCTTTCTGGAGGTGTCAGATTTTGACATCGGTTTTGACCAACATGATTATGGTCCAATGCCACCATAATCCAAAAAACCACTTTCAGAAATTCCACCTGGTTCGAAAGTCATGGGCATTTGACCTGACCTGCTACTTTTGTGATATGCAGCAATTGTTATTTTTGGCTGAAAATAAGTTGAATTTAAGGCATTTTCTCTGTCGCTTCACCTTTTGCTGCCCTGTAGCCTTCTTTACTCTATTTCTGAACCAAAAACATACTGTAGTGCTGCAGTTTGACACACTTGTTCAAAAAAGTCTACAGATAGTTGCTATAAGCCCAGTTTTTAATTTTTTTTTTATCGTTTTTACGCTTTTGCTTTTCTTGCTTTTTGCACCAACATGTCCAAAAATGGAAAAGTCCGGCTCTTTCGGTGGGTTTGAGAGATATTTCTGAATGACAGATGGTAGTGGGTATAACTTTCCACCAGCTTCAAATTCATTTCTGAACATGAGCCTCAGAGTAATCATTTCGGACTTTGAAGCTTAAACTAAAGCCGCAAGTCCTGCTTTTTTAATTTACAGAAATTGCTGTAACTCCAGCAATAAATCATTGCAAACAGATGAAAATTTGTTCAGTCTTGTCTCATAGCAATAGCCCTTTGATAAATGTGTGCAAAAATTTATTAAAATCAATAAAATTGATAAACAATGTTAGCCGCGAAGGTGCTCTCCCACCCCCTTCATTGAAGAGTATGTGAGGAGCAGTCCCCTCCAGGAAGTTAGGCTACCACGTGATGAGGGAAACCGGACAGGGATGGGCAAGGTAGGGTACCTTAGAGGGGGGGTAAAGAGGTCTACGACGGGGGGGGGGGGGGTAGAGCACCGAAAATGCAGGGGGTCTGGGGGGCGGCAGCCCCCCAGCATGGGGGGTCTGGGGGGCTGTGCCCCCCAGCGGGGGTCCAGGGGGCAGCGCCCCCGGCAGGGGGTTTGGGGGACAGCGTCCCCCAAAAGCTGAAGCTTTTTTGAAAAATTAGGGGTCCTCAGATGCCATTTTACGACATTTCAGGTCCTTTTTTCCTTATCCTGGAGGGTTTGCAGTCGCAATAGATGGAGCAAGGAAATAGCTTTCAGACACGACTTTCTGGATGAGTTTTTTTTCATTTTACCATTTTCTGTGAATCAAAACAGAAAGTACAAAAGAAACAGAATGTAGCTATTGAAGTCCTGGGGTGTGCAGGGCACACACCAGGACTTCGGCCAAGGGTTCCCTCGGAAAAAGGCTAGGGGGTAACATCGGCCGAAGGTCGAGGTTACCCCCCCCCTAGCCTTTTTCCAGCAGGGGAATCAAAACAGGAATTACAAAAGAAACAGAATGTTGCTATTGAAGTCCTTCCTGGTGTGTTCAGGGCACACACCAGGAAGGACTTTGACAGCAACATTCTAGGGTGGGGGGTAGAGGGGGGGTAACCTCGGCCAAAGGCAGAGGTTACCCCCCTAGCCTTTTTCCGGCAGGGGAATCAAAACTTTTATCTAGGAATCACGAAACTGAATTATTATATTGTTCTGTGCCATGTCTTGAAACTTAATTTGGTACAATTTCTTTCATCCGGTGGCACTTGTATGTTCTGCATCTCAACTGTGGATGGAATGGATATTTTTTCTGGTTCTGATGATCTGATCCTTCTATCATCACTGGATGTGAGTCGTGATCTTGGATTTTTGCGAGGTTGGTTGAAATCTTTACAATGAGTGACCTTACAATTGAATGAAATCAAATGAAAAAATGTTTTTCTTATCAAAAATGTTTGTCTTAATTTTTGTTGGAGAAAATATAAAATAACATCATGTTCTCGTTTTGATTTTTGGAATTAAAAAACAAAACAAAACAAAACAAACAAAACAGAAAGTACAAAGAAACAATGTTGCTCCTATTGAAGTCCTGGTGTGTGCCCTGCACACACACCAGGACTCTTTTCCCACCTTTTTCCGACGGTACCCTTGGCCTTCGGCCAAGGGTACCGTCGGAAAAAGGCTGGGGGGGGGGGGGGTAACCTCGGCCGAAGGCCAGGGGGGGTAACCCCCCCCTATGCTCAACCCTGAAACCGGAAAGGGTCGCATGAAATGTCGCAAACACACGGCCAAAATGCCAAATGAAGGCCGAAATAAAATTGGCATCTCCATGCTTGAACTATGTGAAAAACAAACAATGTAAGGCTCACCTTTAACTTTTGTGCTTCGGTGATAGCCTGTTGAAAACTTCCCAAATAAAATGCATTGATCACATCAAACAGTTCACTGGGCTCAGAGCTCATTGCAAACAGAAAGTGGGTGTTGTTGCTTAGCAAATTAGGGAAACAAATCTAAACACAAATGTAAGAAAGAAAACCCTAAATTTAATGTGAGAGAAAAACACAATATGAAACAGGAAACAATGCAGAAACAGTGCATTACGAGAGCCCTGGGAGGGTGGGTTCCAGCCTGCCCTGCAGGTGTGGGAATGCAGTTCCCGCACGCCCTGTACCCGTTCTCACAGCTGGAAAACTATGAAACAGTGCTCACATAGAAATCCCACTCGGAGCTCTGTGGGAACACTTTTTGCTCTGCAGGAGCACAATAACAACAATTTTCGTGCCATGCTTGATGGACAAAATGCCCTTTGAAGAACGAAGCACCCTGCAATTATGGCCAGTGCCCTTTTTCGAGAAACCGTTCCAACCCTTTTACCGTGACACTTTGACCACTGAGCGCCAGCGGAAATGTTGTAACCAATGCAATAGATAATTGCCAAGAAAAGTCATATCCTTCCACCAAAAATAAAAAGTGAGGAAATTTTATTCAAAGCCGGACATTGGCGCAGATCCTGGAGGGGACGGCCCCCAATATTTCAAAAGTCAAGAATTGTCCCTCCCAAAATTAAAAAACAATTTTTACTGATTCACTGAATTTTTAGGAAAAGGTTCATGAAGTTTCTGTGTAATTACTGTCAGGCCAATGCTCGATTGCCTCAATCACATTTTGCTTGTGGCCAGCCGAGGGACTTTGAAGGAGCCGAGTTGTGGCAGAAGTTGGTTTTTGTTGGTGCGAAGGCAGCATTTGCTCCTGGAGAACACCGAGCCAATTCAAGTTTGAGTTCCTGATGGCGTCGATCACCCCTTCATTTTTCCGATCAGCAAGCCTTGTGTTGATGTGCGCATCCGAGAACGGAACTTTTCATACAAGGTATTTGTCAACGACTGGCCAATCCACACCGCACCAGCCTGACACGTTGTAATCCTTCCACTCCACCATCAACGTTTCTGCCAACCTTTGCTTCTTGTCTATGGAAAATCACACCCTGAATACTGCACAATGCTTTGCCCATTTCGACCTCTTCAGAATGATATGCTTTTTGTGCCAGTCGAATTTCTCGAAGTTTGGACGTAAACCAAAAAATAAGGCATTTTATTTTTTTATTCCTTTACCGTGCAAGTGGGATGTGCGTCGTTGTGGGATATGAATCTTTTTTAACCAACAGATTGTGCATTTATTTTTTTTTAATCCATCGGCTGGACGCAGTTCCCGTGTTCATGCATCAACAAGAAAGATGTTTAGCTTTCGCCAAGGAGCAGGAGCTATATAGGGATGGTTTTCCCTTCCAGAAAAGTGTCTTTTTGACAGGATTTTGTGGAAAATCCACAATTTTTCACCAAAAATGGATCTGAAATTTCAAAATTTCTTCATTTTCTGGGGGACTCCGTCCCCCAGACCCCCTGCCAGGGCCTCTGCCCCTTGGAACCCCGCTGGGGTGCTGCCCCAGACCCCGTATGCTCCTGGGGGCTTCGCCCCCAGACCCCCAAAATATTCCCACATCGTCCCCCCAATATTCGGTCCAGATCTGCGCCCTTGAAGCCGGAAGTGCTTCTGCAATTCCCACACCATTGTTGATAATGGATTTACGATTTTTTTGGCAATAAACAAGGAAGGTTGCATCTATCCAATTTCATTCAACCAGAAAACTGGCCTCTTCTCCCTTGACTGTTGACAACCTTTTGCGTGTTGCACTGGTGCAAAATACTCACACAGCAAAGGTTGATTAAACAAACAAACATCATTCACACCTGTTAACCAGGGCTTAATAACCGGGTTCATCAAGTCGCCATGGTAGGTGCAAATGAAGTTCGATCTTTTTACCTGCACCTTGGGCTGCATGTGACGTCAGCTCGGTGACAGAATTCAAAATTGAATTTAACTGGTCTGAATATATTCTAGTCTTGTTTCCTGCAAACACATGGGTTCAATGTGAGAGCTGTGGCTGGCATGATATACAATACACAGCATGCAACAGCAATTTCACACTTGAAACCTGGTCAATCAAATGTTTATGTAGGAAACCATCGGTCGATGATCAGAGCAATAATGCATTTCTGTTCATTTCAAGTGTCGTGACACATGATCTTTTAGTTTAGGGTATGTCCTCGGCCAATATCAAAACAATACCTTATGGAACATTTTTAATCTTTCTTGAAATGCTCCCAAAACTTGAGAAGTCGCACTTTCACAGCCAGCTTCTCCACAGTTCTGTTCTGCTGGCTTTCTGCAGCAATTGACCCTTCTCAGACAGACAAGAGGACAGAGGATGGGGGTGCCAAGCAGAGTTAGAATAAGAGTTAACACCTGAAAAGGAAAACTACCCAACATGCAAAGGCAGCACAGAAGTTGGTGGAATGGAAGAGGATCTTCAGTGTTGTCTAGAGGTTCGTTTCGGGTGACATTATGATGACCCTAAACATTTGGAGTACACGACTTCGCTTTTCGTTTGAATACACTTGGTTCGATGGTGTTGAGCAGTGGTGGCTCCAATCCGGAATCAGTTTCAGGAAGTGTCAACAGTGTTGGTGCAATGGCTGAAATGAGATCCTATTGGAAAAAGAAGAAAACAAAATGGGAGATTGGCCAGTGATTAGTGAGCCAATCTGGCAGAAGGCGGGGCGTCCGGCTGATGGTGGCAAAACACCTCCAATGAGGAATGCAAGGTTCATTTTTTTTCAAATGAGGTTTGGGGGACAAAAACGTGGCAAAACCGAAGTGGAAATCTCTGAAGAATAAAAGCAGTCGTTTCTGAATACTGCCAGGTCGAATTAGCACGGAATGGCACAACTCGAAATGATCATATTTTACGACAGGACAGGAAAGGATATCTATTTGTCAAGAAATCCAATTCCATGAACATTGTAATTCGTATAGTCGAGAAACAAACGACATTTATTGCAGCAATGAAGACCAACTTCTCAGCTTGTCATCTATCATAATGACATGTCTATCTATCTATCATAATCCTATCATTGTCCAGCAAAGTTGCACAAGCTGCTTTCTGTTTTTTTTTTCTTTTGTGTTGTACAATTTTTTTTTGTTGCGGCAACACCACCTGGTTACTGTTCTTTGGTGAATTCCACACATTTTCCAGCCATACAGCCTGCTTCTCCGTGGCAGAGAGCTCGCAGAACCTGAGTGAGGGGATGATCCTTGATGCCTCGAGACCGAAGGCCAGCACACCGATGTCTCAAACAAATGAAATGGAAAGTGCACCTAGGTGTTTTTGTGGCAATTCATAAAGAAATCACTGGACTCTTGGGATACCCTGTATAAATAAAGCTGTGTCAACATAATACGAGAGTCAATTTGATCTGCACATTTCAAAAGTGTCTGGTTCGCATCGCATAAAGTGAACAAGTGGTTCATCTGTGGGTGTGGAGAGTAAAACTGTGCATCTCTCTCTGGTGGTGCAAGAAGCAGCCAAACATTGAACATAAACATCAAGCATTAGACATACGAGTAAAAAACAAGGCTTGATAATTTGAAGACTGCATGTGCACAGAAACTAAATCACAGATCTCCGAATCAATTTGAGGCGTGACATGTTGGGGGCATCGACCCTCGTTGACGAACGACTGAACTCGAGAAGGCATCGTTGACTGCCGCTGTGATGGGTTAGGAAAATCCTTGGTGCTGCCATGTGCAAAACATGTATGCATGTGGTTCTTTGGATGCACATTAGATCGACATTGCATTAAATTAAAGCATAAAACATAAACATCAACCAGTCAAGCATTAAACATAAACATTGAGCTCACCAGCATTCCATGGAAAGCAGTAAACAATGCATAAACTGCATAAAAAGCATTAAACATAAACATCAAGCAGGCAAAGATAAATTGTAAACATTAAACATAAAAAGCAACACAAACAGAAGCATGCAAGAAGCAGTTAAAAAAAGTGTCAAACTGTAACAAAGGCCCGTATTCCCCATTGCCACTAGGCTTAAAACTAGCCCTAAGCTTCAGAATTGGCTCTCAGCTCGATTCCCCAAATCGCCTAAGTCGAAGCCGAGTGGAAGCCTAGGTGAAGCCCAATGGGGAATCGAGCTGAGTGGGAGCGGAGTGGCAACTTCGACTTGAGCGCGATTGCGATTCCCCATTGGGATTCACCTCAATCCTAGGTGAAGCGGAGTGGATTCTCGTTGATAAGCTTAGGCAGTCGGCCGGTGCGCCGCACCTGCCCGCCCTGGAAGTGCCGGTGCGCAGCACCGGCCTGCCCTGATAGATTGCCGCACCGTCTCACTCGAACACGGCGGGAGCGCCAGCACCGGCAGCAGTGCCCTTGAGATGTGGTGGGTAACTGTCAAAATAAAAATTGGAAATTGGGGTCAATGCTTGCGGTGCACAATCCATCTGCGATTGTCTTTGGGCACAAAGAAATTGGATTTGGACCAGCCAGAAATATGCTTGTAACATACTTTGGGTTGAGAGGGGTTGGGGTGTGACATCTTTCTTTCCACAAGTCACTGCCCACGCATTCAATGTTCTCTGCCCCTGTCACGAGAAAGAATTTTGGTTTGATTGAATGGCTTAAATGAATTGGATTGTGCCTGTGCGGAGCGATACGCAGAGGAGGGCGAGGCAAAACCGCATGCAGCATGGGCACTGGTGGGGCCCATTTCCCACCCTTCAGGCAGTTCAAGGACAGCAGCATCAGAGCACAAGGTGTCGCACGAGTACCGAACAGCCCGGGAAAAGTCAAAATCCGGCAGTTTTTGAAATCATGGCAATTGCAGAATGTTTGCGTGGGTTTCACCGTTGGGGAAGATTCCACCCCATCCTATTCTTTTTTTTTTGGAGCGTGCAATGCTCGCAGTGACGGGTGAGAGCATTCCTTTTGTTTCGGTGCGTGTCTTTTTTGGTCTGTGTGTGCACGTGTGGTTGTCTCCGTTAACGTTGGAAACCAAGTTCGTTTTTTGACCAGTCATGCGCGGCAAAATATATCTAATTACATTCGAATTTTACTTGCCTTTGCCTCCGCCGGTCGCGCCCGCCTCGCGGTGTCGGGTGTGCGTGCCTTTGAATGGATCCATGCATTCATGCAGGACACAAACACGTTCAGTTATTTGGTTGGCTTTTGACTTTTGCAGGGGCCCCAATGGGGGGTTTGGGGACGCGGCTCGCGTCCACTTGGTCTCAGGGGGAGGATTTACACTGGATACAATCGACATCCCTGGGGGAAAATTCATACACTCTATCTTTTCACATGTGGAGTGGGAAAGATGATGTCCTTGTTTTTTTGTCATCAAATGTGTTTGTTCCTCTCCATTATCTGCTAAGGAACGACAAAATTGATCCAAATTGGACCCTGAAATTTCAAAATTTTTTCAGCTTCTGGGGGGCTCCGCCACCCAGAGCCCCCGCCAGGGGCTCTGCCCTTGGAACCCCGGTGGGGCTCCGCCCCAGACCCCAATTGCTGGGGGGTTCTGCCCCCCAGACCCCCCAAGTGGGCTGCGCCCACTTTATGTGCCCGTTTTTCGGGAATGCGCACCGGCCCCCTCGTACACTTTAAACACTGAGCTTAGGTTGATCCAGAACAGACTTACCCGTTTTGTCTGTCCGTTTTAATTTGCAGATTTCTATAAATTGGCTTAATTTTCAGGCTGCTTTTTGGCTACTCTGCACAAAAAACAATCTGAGGAACACATTTTTCACAATTTGATTGCCAAAAATGAAAATGTGATGAATTTGAAGGAAGGTGAACACCAACTTTTATTTATTTCAAAATGTGAAAATTTTTGTCACTGGCAGGTTTTGAACTCGGGTCGACTACACCGCAGTCAGACGTGCTCATCATTATACCAAGAAAACCAGACTGATTTTTGCGACTTGAATAGACGGTTTTGTTTTCCGTGTGCAACCTGACCGCATTCGTCATTTGATGCGACATTGCCATGGACACGGCTTCAACAGCGCTCTCCGCTGGCACTCACGTAAGTCGGAGCCCAGCTTCAACTCAAATGTTGGGGAATTGCGTGAAGCCCACAACTAGCACTCCGCTCGCGCTCACGTAAGTTGAAGTGGAGTAATAAGCTTAGTGGCAATGGGGAATACGGGCCAAAGACTTCTAAGGTTGACTCAGATTTTAATCTCGGTCACAAAAGAGGATCTGTAATTTCGCAGCGTAAATAAGAATTTTTTAATTATGTAATTTCAATCTAATCTGTAATTTTTTTTTTCTCGGAGTTTTTGCTTGAATCTGAACAATTGCAATGTTTTCCATGCACCAATGTGAAGCATAATTCTGTTGCCACTTTCCAATCAATGCTTGAAAGGTTAGCCAATAATGCAAAAATTCAAGTCATCCCGAAATTTTCAAGTGTCAAGAAATCATCTTACCTGCACATCTGGTGATATACCATGTGGTGTGAATCTCATTGGCCACTGTGGCATACCCATATGGTATATCAGCATACGGAAGAACTTGGTAAATGTTGGTGCCAAGTAATGCCACTCCAATGACCTGTCAAGAAACCAAACGGTCGGTTGTTCTCCAGACGTGCTGCCACCGCATGAGTTCCCAACATCAACGTCTAATGCACCGAGGTGTTGCTCATCCTTTGGTTTAGCAAATATGTTGAAGTGATCCCAACTTTCTGGCCGTGAACAATAAACCAGGCATACTTGGCCCCAACTCTCAGCAGGGCCAAGGGTAAAAATTTTAAACCGATGACTGAAGTTAGGCAACCAACATGTGCCACTGGCTGGAAAATGTTTTAATCTAATGCATTGAGAAAAAAAGACATTGATAATTGAGAGATAATTGTATTGTGTTGTATGGCAGAATTCCAACCTCTATTTCTTCCGTACTATCAGCCCCGATTTGTGTAAACAAAACCAGGTAAACCTCAACGGGATGGGGGCGTTAACTTGAAATCACATTTTTGATT
>JASGXE010012116.1:0-13451 GCA_030068105.1 Sinentomon sp. SZTP_YWyxl
CCACTACCCAGAGCCCATTCTAACTTTTTTCTAGCTAATTTACGGCGCATGCAACATACACCAATTCTCCTCTTCTCCAATGCGCCTAACTAATTTACGTCGGGTGCAACACACATCGATTCTCCTCTTCTCCAATGCGCCAAACTAATTTGCGACGTTTGCAACACACATCAATAATTCTCCTCTTCTCCACTGCGCCTAGCTAATTTACGGCGCATGCAACATACACCAATTTTTCTCTTCTCCAATGCGCCTAACTAATTTACGACGTATGCAACACACATCAATTCTCCTCTTCTCCAATGCGCCTAACTAATTTACGACGTATGCAACACACATCAATTCTCCTCTTCTCCAATGCGCCTAACTAATTTACGACGTATGCAACACACATCAATTCTCCTCTTCTCCAATGCGCCTAACTAATTTACGGCGCAAGCAACATACACCAGTTTTCCTCTTCTCCAATGCGCCTAACTAATTTACGGCATATGCAACACACATCAATTTTCCTCTTCTCCAATACGCCTAACTAATTTACGGCATATGCAACACGCATCAATTTTCTTAAGAGAGTGTACCAAATTTCTTTTTTCAGTTTTCAGAGTTTCAGAGTTTTTTTTCGGAGTTTTTTTTTTCAGTGTTTCAGAGTTTTCAGTTTTTTTAGTTTTCAGAGCGTTTCAGTTTTCTTTACAAAGTTCTTCAGAAGCGCCTAACTAATTTCTACTCATGCAACACAATCATTTTTCCTTTTCCCTAAGTGCGCCGATCAAAAACATTGCACATGCAATACGCATCATTTTCACCATCAGGCTTTTTGCACAATGCGCCTGAGTTTTTCACAGCACAAGAAATTCGTGGTGCGCCTGAATTCGTGGATGCATCAAAAATTCAGCGAATGGCGCCGAAGGAATTTCAGCAATATCAGTCAAGCATAGTGAATAGGAATTGTTTCCAAACTTGACACAAGCTGCTTGACTGAGCAAGATCCCCCTCGTCCACATTTGAATCCTAGACAGTTTCCATTTTCTGTTCGCCAGTTCTGCGCTGGGGCACAACCTGGCTCCTCGCTCCTCTAGCAGGAGCTAGGTTGTTGACAAATGTGCACACTTAAATGTGCATTTTGTGATGTGCACAAGTAAACATTTAGGTTGCTGACACATAGATAAGTCAAGATCTAGAATGATTTGCAGAAAAAGGTGGTTTCCGTATAGGTGATACAATGCTTCCGTCAACAATGCTCACTTTGAAAAGAAAAGGTCACAGACCGTTGAAGTGGAAACGTTCACTGTAAAAGTAAAGCAAAGGAAATATCACTGCAGTGATCGAGTAAGAAAAGGTCATTGTCTGGGTGCCCAGATTTTAAGGCAAGAGTTGGTCACAGTTACAAATAACGTAAAAATTGCCACTGAGATGCAACGGTGAGTAAAGGTCACTTCAACGCAAAGGTAAAATGCCACTTTAATGTTAAGGTAGGAAAAGTCACTGGATGTTTTAAAGGTAGGAAAAGGTCATAAAATGCAAAGGGTCAAGGGAAAAGTTCACTGTTGTAAAGGAAAGGAAATTTCACACGGTGTAAAGCTAAAAACTGATGTAACGGTTAGAAGTGTGACGAAGGCTATTCGTATAACAAAAATGCCATTGTAATGTGAAGGCAAGAATAATGTGAAGGCACTCAGAGGTTCATAATGATGGTATGATATGACACAATTGGAGAACAACGCATATTAGACAGTTTCAGCACAATAGAATTGCAGTATTTGAAAAGACCTCTCCACTTTAATGATGGTGCAGTGTTATTTCATCAGCGAAATAAGTTTGAACGAGAGAAATGCCATGGCACCAACTTGCCAGTGGAATTGCTTCCGGGTGTTTAGCACTTCTTCCGAACAAATCGGACGCATTGTTCACAAGATGTGAATCTCGAACTTTTTAGTTGGTCATTTTAGTGACCAATTTTGTCTGGAAATTTTACTTCAGAATGTTGAGACCACGAACTCAAGGACAGGTCAAGAATGGATTGTTATGTCAAGATTGTGTCAGAATCATTCAGGTCATGACAGGTCTAGCATATCACTAATGGAAACCGAGCAATACCGTTCGCTGATCGAATGAAACCGCACTCCGAACCAAACTTCCATTTCAAAATGCCCGCCAAATATCACTGCTAATATTTTCAAAACCGCTTGAGGGAAATCGCCCTCGTTGGAGAGTCGCATGGTGCCCTGACCTTTCTTGGTCCCCTGAGCGCACTTGCTGTGATGTTTGTGACTGATGGCACTCCATGAGATCCGTGACCACTCTGTGGCATCCGGGAACGGAGCAACGCCACCTTCTCGTCATGAGGCCGAAGTCGCACTGGATGCTGGCCTCAGAGCTCAAGTCCAACTGCCTTCCGGAACAAAGTCCGAACCCATACGGACTCAAATTTAGCCAAAAGAGCGGGTTAGTTCACTCCACCCGACTGCCGCCGCCGCACAAGTACTGCAAGGACGAAGAACCATCTTCATCTACTCGCAGTGATTGGTGAGTGGAGCGGGGGGATTCAGTTGGAGTACTGCGTGCTGCAGCACATCACGGATTTGTCGTTTTGCCGACTGCCTGCCTGCCTGCCGTGTCGAATAAACCAGCAGACGAGAGGAGAGCGATGCAGTCAAGAGTGAATCAAACGATATGAAATCGCTAGTCTTTTTTCCTAGAGTTTGTGTAGACGCGAAGCTAGAAGCAGGAGCGAAAGGGGGTGGAAACGCGCCTCGCAGGATAGAAAAAAGGCGAAAACTCTCCGGATATCAATCGAGAAAGCCGTATAGCTGGTCTCTACGCGCTAATTCAATGACGGTCGAACTCGTTGGCCGGTCTTTGCGCTGCCAAATTCGATTATTTTTAACGGGCAACTGGAAACTGCGACTGTGGGAATGACCAGCGGGACGATAACGGCAGGCCGGCTGCTTCGGGTAAGACCTTCAACGAAAAATCATTCGGAAAAAAGTGGCCTGGCACCTTCGCTGAATGTGCCTCCATCGGAAAAACCCCTGAGGCCCACAGAAATCAATTTGCTGGTTACGCGGCGATAATTTGGCCCTCAAAGTTGAAATCAACAAAAATCGGTCAAATCTGAACGCAGGGATTGCTAGGTACCATATGCTGCTCTTCGGTCACCACTCAAGAAATTCGTCGCGTCAATAATCCGATTTGAAAGCGCTGAAGAAAATAATGAGGTCAGAAACTTGCTACACCCCTCGTCAAATATTAGCAACTGATCAGAAGTTTCTCTGGACGTCGTTTAGGGGACAGGAAGCAACGGTCCCCTACGAAGAAATGTCCTCCCAGCGGTTCACTTGCACCTCCCTGGCCTGTTTTTAGCTGGCTTTGGGTGGTAAATTTGGATCAACAATCTGCAGAGAAATTTCATTTTTAAATTTTTAAATTTTTGTTAACCCTAAATTATCAAATTTCTTCAGATTCGAGGAGTTTCCGTTCCCAGACGCCCCACCATACATATAACCCCCCTTGGGCTCCGCCCAGACAACATTTATTGGGAGTTTACGCCTCCCTGACCCCCTACTCAGCAGCGCCCATAGATGATCACTTATTGCGAAAAGTAGCCCCCGCGAAACCAGAAATGACGTCCCTGAAGAGTTTTTATCATTTATTGGGACCGATTCGATCAAATTCTGTAGAACTGGGACAGAAATGCTCTCAAACGTGGGGTTTCGACCAAACTCCATTTGAGTTAAAATGACATTGTCAACATCGTGATAATTACCCACCGTTTCGGGCGCCCAATATTTGTGCGAACCATCCATGAGTTTTGTTTTTACTCGTCTCAAAAAGGAGCTTTGGATGGAATTGGAGGTCAGAACTCGAAGCTGAGGAAAAGCTTACGAGAAGGGATTCAGGAGTGAGAAAAAGTTGAAATTTGGCGCACGTGGGCGGAAGGATCCTTTCCACATCTGCTCTGCAATATCTACTGATTAATTCTCTGACATTCTCTTTTAAGAGTTGCTGTGTTTTGTGAGGCAAAGTCCTGGACATTTGGGCGCACATCGCGCATGAAAAAGTATAGTGATATGCCATTATGGCGAATCGATCCCTTCTGTCTACAAGCAAGTACATTTCGGCATTGACACTCATTCATTTTTCAGTGCCTTCCTTTGAATATTCACTCACTGTGCACTCACAAAACTGTAAAATCAAATCAAAAAGACTTTATTTCAAAGAAATGAGTGGCCTTTAGCAGAAAAGAAAACTGTATTCACTGGATCGTCAATTGCCATTCGTCGAGTTGTCACTGGATCGTCAATTGCCATTCATCTGGTTGTCATTAGATCGTCAATTGCCATTCATCGAGTTGTCACAAGATCGTCACTTGTCATTAGTCGAGTTCTCACAACATCGTCAATTACCATTCGTCGAGGTGTCACAAGATCGTCAATTACTTTTCGCCGAGTTGTAGCTGGATCACCAATTGCTATTCATCGAGTTGTGACTGGATCGTCAATTGCCATTCGTCGAGCTGTCACAAGATTGTCAATTGCCATTAGTCGAGTTGTCACAAGATCGTCAATTGCTTTTAGTCGAGTTGTCATTCGATTGTCAAATGCTATTCGTCGAGTTGTCACTGGATCGTCTATTGCTTTTCGTCGAGTTGTCACTTGATCGTCAATTACGATTCGTCGAGTTGTCGCTTAGTCATCAATTGATATTCATCAAGATGTCACTGGATCGCCAATTTCCATTTCTGGAGGTGTCATTGGATCGTCAATTATTGCTATTCGTCGAGTTGTCACTGCAACTTCAATTGTTCAGTCGAGATGGCACTGAATCGTCAATTGCCATTATTCGAGTTGTCACAAGATCGTCAATTGCTATTTGTTGAGTTGTCACTGGATCATAAATTTCTATTCATTCACCGGATCGCCAATTTATCGATTGTCGTGTGCCATTTCTCGAGTTGTCACTGGATCGTCAATTATTGCTGTTCGTCGAGTTGTCACTGGATTTTCAATTATTGCCAATCGTCGAGTTATCACTGCATCTTCAATTGCTCGTCGAAGTGGCACTGAATCGTCAATTGCCGTTCGTCGAGTTGTCACAGGATCGTCAATTGCTATTTGTCGAGTTGTCACTGGACCATCAATTGCTATTCACTGGATCACCAATTGCCATTTCTCGAGTTGTCTCTGGATCGTCAATTATTGCTATTCGTCGTGTTTCACTGGATCTTCAATTATTGCTATAATCTTCGAGTTATCACTGCATCTTCAATTGCTCGTCTAAGTTGCCCTGAATCATCAATTGCCGTTCGTCGAGTTGTCACAGGATCGTCATAATTCGATTACCTTGTTAATGCAATTGCTATTCGTCGAGTTGTCACTGGATCGTTTTAATTCGATTCAAATTTAAATTATCTCAAGGAAGCCTAAAAAAGACTTGCATTGAAATATCTTGTTGCAAACGAGGGGGACGACTTCTTTCAAATCACAACTCGACGAACAAATGACAAAAAAGAGCTCAAGTTCGGAGTGTTTCGGGTGGTGCTTCTTCTGCTGCCGTGCAGCGCACGTATTGAGATAGCAATTTCAGCTCTATATCAAATCTTCATATTCAGCAGTATACGGCTTTGAAACCAATACTACAAGGTGCCTCAATAGGAAGCAGCATGGGGAAAAATATGAAGGCTAGCGGCATCATTTTTACACTTTCATCAATACCAAACCTTCAAAGTCCAAGACTGACCACTACGCATGAAAACTTGGGCTAAAGTTTCCCAAGGCACCCCTTCAAAGCGATGATCTTCGATTCTTCCCGCTGGTCATATTCGAAACGACATCATCGTGGTGTTGCAGAACAACGAACGTATAGGCACAGCAGCGATCATAGCTTATCATTGCTTTACTGCATATTACTCGTACAGCAACGAAAATACGAATATGGGCAACTTCGATAGGGATAAGTCTGTAGGTACATCGATCTCCTTATAGACATGCATACATGAGACGGAATCCCCAGCTTCAATGGCTTTCGCAATTCAGGCCACGGATTTTAACCACTTTTTGCGGCACGGGCGATCCACATCTGCGCGTTATACCGACTTCTGCGCAGAACGCAATTCATGCTTTTGGTCGAAAGCAGCAATTATTGAAATCCGAATTTCCACGTGCTGAAAAAGTAGTTGAGAATGGAGATGGAGATCCTATAACGACGCAAGGTGTCTACAGAGAAGAAGGTCAGTTTGAGATGGGCTTAAATGGTGCGTGAACTCCGAAATAGGTGAAAAGCCAGACACATGTACCTGAATTCTGCTCACTCCGGAGGTTCCGAGTTTTCGACTGCGCAAATTGATCCCCCGTTGGATCACGAAACGGTTCGGTCGCATGAATGTGTGGAATATTCCCGAATGTGTGGAATATTCCCTGATATTTGAAGGAGCCATGTTTCCCCGACTTTTTTACAGTCAACCATTCAGGACAAATTGAGAACGAAAGGCACAGCTTTGTTGCAGTGGTGATGGTCGCTGTGTTGGTGCAGTTGCATGTGGTTGAAGTATTCGCTGAGATAACGTTTCATGCAGTTTCCTTAACTCATTTCAGTTGTTGTGGTCGCTGTAACTATGTGGGTCACCCAGTCGTTGTACCGACACGGCCTTCGATATTGGTACCCCTATAGAGCTACCTCTCTAGAAGTGAAGGGTCTGAATGAATGCAATGTCGAACTGAACTCAGTGGAGCGGTGATGGAAAGCCAAACTGGTGTCGTGAGCCGAACTGATAAAAAACGAAATAAAAAAGTGTAATCCTCTCTACCGGTTGTCAAATCGAAGCGTACAGTGGAAATATATCAGTTGTAAGTTCAACTGTCGACAGAAACTTTTATTTCGACATCGTATTGTCGCGATTAAAAATTGATTTCTGCTAATGACCGATTATCCGGCGTAAAACAACGTTGCAGCGGAATGAAAAGCGAAAGTGATTGGAATTTCCATACATTTTTTCATGGAGTTTCCCTCATCAGAAATGCCGGGCTTTGATTTCTAAAGTATCTCATTTTGCACTGTACAATCGCAGCATCAGGCGACAGGCGGCGTCAGGCAAGGCTCACAGCCTGATGGAATATTGCTTTTTTCAAAAGGCACATTGTTTGAATGGATAAAAAGGGAGGTGGCGGCAGGTCGACGCGAAGTGACGTTTCCTGAATTGAAAGAATTAGGGGGTAAATACTACTGGCTCGGGATGAATCCTCCTATTGTCGGGAGCTCCTTCAACCCTCAACCCAGAACCCTTGGGTAGAGCAGTACACAGCCCCACGGAAATGATTCAATTGCACCCATCATCGTGACGGACTAATGTTGCTGTTGCAATAATGTTGCTGTTGCAATAATGTTGCTGCTACAATAATGTTGCTGCTACAATAATGTTGCTGCTACAATAATATTGCTGCTACAATAATGTTGCTCTACAATAATGTTGCTGCGGTTGCTGCTGCAATAATGTTTCTGCGATAAAGGTCTGTTCGGCCGCAAAGGTGGTCAATTCTCCGGTGATCTGCTTTGACCATCACTTTACACGGGTCAAACGACCAGCCCACCCATGGTCATCATTTATCTTGACCCGGCAGAGGAGGTTAACCGACCGCCTTACAAGGTCAAGTTTTCACCGTGTAAAGGTCTGTCCGGTTTGTCCCTTCCGGCAGCCTATCCTGTGTCGCATTGCCCATAACGAGAATATACGTATAAAACAAAGTACTCCAACAAGGAACAAAGGCCAATAATATTGTAAAATGCCCGTCAAAATAAATATCTATTTGGTAATGGCACTTGGCAGAGCAGCAGGTTGCTTGATGGGTTGCGTAATTTTGCCTAATGAGCAGTACAGTAAAATAAATGTTAACGCATTAATGCATTAGAGATCTGCATGCTTGCATTTGGGATGTCGCCACCACGGCATTCATAAGTGAATTCCAGGCATTGAATTCTCGCAATTAGACTTGAAGAAACATAAAACGGGGAAGATAATTTAGAGAGGAGTACTGTGTTTTCGGCACGTCAAAAAATGACTCACGATACGGAAATTATTTTAGGAAGCTTGCATTGATATATTGGAAATCGAGTACGGTTCAGGAATAAATGGAATTTCAGGGTGCAGAAATCGTTGTATGCAACGCAGAGCATTTTTCTCTGACGCTGTTGAAAAAGTGGCGGAGCTGTGAAATATCCCATTTTTGATCATTCTCACAAGGATCATCTTTGATCATCATATACTACAGGATCATTCATTCCGCCTCACAGGTCGGCCAAACCGGCGAGCTTCCCTTTAAATCCATGGAAGCGAAAGCATTTTCGAAGTAAAATAGTTCCAGATCTCTATCCGGGGCTTTTAACAGATCTACATACAGATCCATCAAACCATGAGACAAGTTTCGAGCGATCCATCGAGCTAGACGATGTTGTCCATTATAGATCAATCACATTTTGAGGAACAAGTTTTGACTGTTTCGGTGAAACGCTCTTTAATACGAACTGCAGGGACATCAGTTCATGTTTTTTCAGGGGTGGATGGGTGACGGCGCTTCATTCATCCATCTCATAGTCCTGGCCACTAAAAGCAGGGTTTCAGGAGAGGACATCCCATTGGGGATTCAAGACCCGTGTGGGTACAGGGGCGGAAACCCCCTGTAGCTGAAGAAATTTCAAAACTTTTATGTTGGTTTTTGCTGCAAAGTGCCCAAAGGAGCCAAACCAAAATCACAGACAGAGGAGGTACAAGCGAACTTAATGGCGGGGAGTTTTTTTCACAGATAGCAGGGCGCGATTTGTAACGGGGTACGGGGGTATCCCCCCCAGTTGAAAAATATTTCACCCAAAGTTGAGGTATTTCATGCACAAATATGGGTATTTTGCCCTAAAATTGAGGTTTACCCCCCCCCCAGTTTCACTTTCAACAAATCGGACACTGGCAGGGAAGCCATTTGTCCCCACCCCTCCCTCAAATGACACCCCTGGCGCGGTGCCCAACGACCAGACTGCATCGCCGATATGTCGAAATTTCTGGTGCACAAGTTGACTGTTCGTTTATTTTGACCAGAATGGACCGCAGCAGGAAGAGTCAGAGTTTGATTATTCCAAATGTAAATGAGCGAAGAAATTCCCTTTCGTGCGTGGAGTTGACATTCCATTCATTTCATTTCAATTCTTTATTCGTTGGAGTTGCCTCCTATTGAAAAATAGCACACATTTACATCAAGAATTATGCACACAAAAGCAAAGGGTAAAACAATTTACAACAAACACATGTGAATGCATATTGTCTCGTGTCAACTATACAAGCCACCAAATCATGTTGACCGTTACTCCTCTATCGGTTCCCGCTTTCTATAGGCGTTTCATGAGAATATCTAAACTTAGCGGATCCTCAAAAATTTCCGCCGGTAGGGAATTCCACTCAGTTATAGATCTTCCCAAGAATGAAAATTTTCCCACATCTTTACGAAATTGCCTCAAACGTAGCTTAAAGTCATGATCCTTACGAGAAAGATACGTAGGCGGGTCAATAGAAGGGAGCATATCCTCCCACCCTCCCACTTTTGCAAGAATTTGGGCTATCCCGCACAGACGAAAACTCCTTCTTCTTTCACTCAATGTCTTCCAGCCCAGCAGAGACAACATCCCTGTCACGCTACTCTGGCGCCTATAATCCGCCAGGACAAACCGCGCTGCTCTGCGCTGGATCTTTTCAACCGCTGCAACTTGTGCGGTAACCCAAGGATCCCAAGCCGTGACAGCATACTCCAGGACTGGTCTTACAAGACTAATATAAGCGAGCTCTCTGATAACTTTCGGGCATTTTCGATAATTTCGTTTCACAAAATATAGCGCCCTGTTGGCTTTTGCGGTCACCATCTGAATGTGGCCCGTCCAATCGAGCTTACAGTTAAATCTTACTCCCAGATAAGTGATTTCCTTCTGCGGGGGAAGCAGCCTGCCTCCTAGAAGGTACTGGAAATCAAATGCACTCGTTTTGGACGACGAAAAGCGGATAAAATTGCACTTATTTAGATTAACAATCATAGATGAGTTTGAGCACCAGTCGACTAATTTGTTCAGGTCATTTTGTAAAATAGCACAATCATCATGACTATTTACATGCGTATAAATTATGCAATCATCCGCAAATAAACGAACACGTGACTTGATATGCCATATTAGATCATTCACATGTATAATGAACAGCAGAGGGCCCAAGATGCTCCCTTGAGGGACCCCGGAAGTGACTGGCAGAGGATCAGAATACTGATTATCGACTCTAACTGACTGCAATCTTCCTTCGAGATACCCTGCAACCCAATTTACTGTCGTTTGATCAACCCCCAGGAACGCTAACTTATTAACCAAGATACTGTGGCTGACAACATCGAACGCTTTCGAAAAGTCTATAGCAACAGCATCAACCTGCTTTCCTGAATCGAGAGCATCCGAAATGTCCTGAGAAAAAGCAGTGAGCTGTGTCGAGCAAGAAAACCCTGGTCGGAAGCCGTGTTGAGCGTTCGAGAGCAGATTATTACTCTCCAGGAAATGCCTAATATGCTTAGCAAGGAAATATTCCAATATTTTAGAGCATGTGTCCAATAGGCTTATTGGGCGATAGTTTGCTGGGTCGGATCGGCTGCCCTTTTTGAAAACAGGAACCACTACAGACCGCTTCCAACTATCTGGCAGTTGACCTTCTCGAAGGCTTGCATCGAATATGATTTTTAAGTATCTTGATACAGCAACAGGTACAAGTTTAAGAAACCTGACGCCTGCATGACCCTGACCTTCACTCTTTTTAGTTTCCATTTTCTTTATCCTGTTGACAATCATTGTTTCGCTGATATCAGGAGGTTCACAGGGACTAAAAATGGGACCATCAGGGCAAACCGGTGCGTTTCTTGCCAGAAAAACTTTTGCAAATGTTGAATTTAAGAGATGGGCTTTCTCGATCGGGTCTGTTACGAGGTTAGCCGGATCATCGCCTGCCAGCGCCGGTATTTCAGCCCCTGTTCGTCTTCGAGTTCCATTAAAGCGCCAAAATTTACCCAATTGGCCGCGTTCAGGCGTAAAAGAAGAGAGGTACTGAGCCAGTGCACGATGTTTTAAGCCATTGTATGATGTCAATGCAGAGTTATATGCTCGTCTGCTCTGTGGGGAACCCTTCCTCAGCTTAAACAGGGCACGAACACGCCTTTTCTGGTGTGTTAAGGCATTGGTAAACCATGGCGGCCGTGCGGAACTCCGAATGACTTTCTTTGGAATGAATGTTTCTTTGGCATATTCTACCATGCGACAAAACTCTTCCCAAAGCGTGTTTACGCTGGACTCTGGAATTTCTGCCAAATTCGAGAATCCAGCGAACTTATCCATTAGAAACCTGCTCATCCTCTCTGAATCCGCCTTACCATATATGAAAACAGATTTTCTTTCGAAAGATGGCAAAGGCTTCCTGAGGCAGAGGGATAGCCGAACCAAGCGGTGGTCCGAGATTCCATCTTCCACCTCACAATTCAATACAACTTCTCGTGGCCTGACCAGTGCGACATCCAAAAGGTGATTTCCTCTTGTGGGAACCTTCACGCACTCCAAGAGTGAAAATTTGTTCACCAGTTTCAAAGCTTTCCTATTCAGGGAAACCCCATATACAGGATCCTGAGCCACTTGGTTGCGCTCCCACAGCACGTCAGGTAGGTTGAGGTCGCCCAACAAAAGGAGCGGCGTTTCCGCACGCTTTTGAAGCTTGAAGCGTTCCAGGCAGTTTTCAAGAGCAACAAAAAACCCGATGCCCGTGGAAGGCGGACGGTAAGCAACGAGTACATGGAGAAGCCATGAGTTGTCAGGTCCACTCACCTTGCACAATAGGAATTCAAATGTGGGGTCAGTGTAAAGCAAAGCACAGTTGAGCAGGGAAGAGACCATTAAGAAAATTCCACCTCCTGAGCAGTTCTGTCCATCCCCATGCAAATCCCCCCACCACTCACCTGGTCTTCCTATTCTTCTTTCCCCCAAACTCCCATTCCACAATCCACTCGCAAGGCTTCTTCGCCCAACAAAGACATTTTAAGCTCTTTTATCAACAAAACCTGGAGGCTTTGTCTGCAAAGTTTAGCTTTATAAGAAGGAAGCCATCCGTGATCGCAGGGTTGTCCAAAGAACGCAGAATCCTGACAACAGATACAGGAAGACACGAAGGTGAGTTCCAAAATTGCAAACGCAAATCCATGTGAGATGGAATGTTCGCTGATAATTTAGAAAAGTGGTATGCAACTTCGTGTTTCAGACAAAAATGCGACCATTCTGCCGGAATACCATTTACTTCAATTGAATGCCAAGAAAAAGGTCACCGGTCTTGACAAAGTATATAGCCCGAATGTATAATCGTTTGCATTGGCTCCCACGATCCTATAACGCAGGGATAAGGAGAATAACATCATCGTCATCATCATCATCGTGGAGTCATATGGACTGATAGCCATTCGGCTGGTGGTCCGACCTTTTACCTTGTTGCACACACCTTGGGCTCGCAAGGAGAACGATGCCCCATAATCGTAGCCCAATTCTGCTCTGCATTCAACTGAAACGACTCGGACCAGTTTTCCGGCGTATACACGCCAACCCGCAGGTTTCCCGGAGAGAGTCATGCTCTGCAGAGCAGTGATGTGCGACTTGTGAGATGTGGCTTCTCTGTTGTGTAACCTGCCAAGCCACTGTCTTGGACTTGGAGCTAGGTGTTCTTTAACGTGCGCAGTGTGATACTGTACACGGGACCTCCTTCTTAAAGTCCCATCCGAAGGACTAAGAGACTGGCCACTAAGTCTCTCTTTCCGACCTCATTTACTGTGCCTCGCCCAGGGAGGATGCACCATTTGTGCCACAGTAAATTTCGTGCCCCGACGGGGAATCGAACTCGGTCCACCTGGGTGGGAGTCCAATGCGCTAACCACTGCGCCACGAGGTTCGGACAGGGATAAGGTTCGGACAGGGATAACGCAGGGATAAGGAGAATAACGAAAGACCCCAAACATGTTTAAGAATTCTCTCTATACCAACAGAAATCTACTTATTTTCCTGAAATTCTCAAATGCCTGAAGAACAGTCCAAGTATGCAAAGCATATGCTAAACTGATTTGGAATAAAATCAGGGCACGAACCAAATTGCGTTTGATGTGTCTGACTTTGTGAACCGAATTGCGTATGGAAAACAAAGGTAGGGGGTGTTTCACCCTGTACTCGGGATTAAGACACCCTTCTGCCCGTCGCCCATCCCTTTTGAGTCCTTCCGTTTTGAAATTCCACACACATTAATCTCAAGGAACCAAACATCAAGAGAGACCAGAAAGAGAACGTAGCATCTATTCTAGCTTGGGCCACCACCAGCTCGAAGCTATTCCGTCTATTGTCATCGGCTGTTACCTGACCAGGTC
>JASGXE010012117.1:0-14102 GCA_030068105.1 Sinentomon sp. SZTP_YWyxl
AATTAATTGGATTTGACGAAGGCTAGCTAAAAAGATAAAAACAATTTCGAATAATCAGGAATTTAGATAAACTTCTCTCTCTAGATCAAAATGTTGAGCACGTTATCTGCAACAATCCAGTGATGGATTATCTATTATCTTCAGCAGGATTCTTCCTCTGGTTCAGTCAGGAGAAAACCTTTCTTCGGCACTGTTGCACAGATCACAATTGTTCAACTTCGATCCGAACTTCCGTAGATGTTTCACTAATGACGTAATGAGTAGGTAGGTATATCGCAACTCACAAATTATATTAACTACACAGTGGTCCGAGATCCTTGCGGATATTTTAGCGTCTGTTGCACTGTTATCACTATAACAAGATCAAGGCCTCAGCACAGCAGATTTCTTAACAATAATTCAAACTGGTCCCAGATCCTTGCAGATATTTAGTGTCTGATGATGCACTGTTATCACTAGCAAGATCAGGGCCTCAGAATTATCGTGATAGTGGCTCTCTAAAACAGCCAATCTTCATAAAATTCCTAGGCAAAAAGAATGAGCTCGAGTCTCCCCTCGCTCAAAGAAACAATGTTTCACCAATGGTTCGCTGGTCTGACTCCAAATCCGAAGGTTGTGGGTTCGATTCCCGCCACAGTCGGAATTTGTGGGTTGGGTCATGCGCCATTCTGGCTGCAGTGACAGAAAGGGAGACTTAGTGGCAAGTCTTCTAGTCCTTCGGAAGGGACTTTAAGAAGGTGGTCCCGTGTGCAATTCACCATGTGCACGTAAAAGAACACTTAGTTCGTCCAAGAGTGGCGGCAAGTTACAGAAACACAATAAAGCCACAGACACATCAGGGGTACCGAACACCAGTGTGGGTATGGTGAATGAATGGTATGAATGGCGCCAGAGTAAGGCGCAAAGTATGAATGGGTTGATGTGGGCGAAAAGAAGCCCTGGGGAACACCCCGAAAACCTTACACAAGTTTAAAGTTTAAAGTTTAAATGTTTTGAAGATTTTTGTCTTGTCCTTGTCGCGTCGTCGTTGGTTGTTGTTTGCCAAACCGGTTGGTTGTTGGTTGTTGGTGCGAGCAGACGTGTTTTTCTGCGCTCTGTGTTCGTGACTGACACAAGGCGAACCATTCCCCCGTTGTTGTGCACTGGAAAGGGAAAGTTCTCATCTTTATTTCATTTAATTCAATTTCTTGCATCTCTTATTTGGGCAGGGCAGGATTGAACTGAGCCAAATCACTTTTTTCGATTTTTGGGAAAACGCAAAAAACTGCGGAGTTTTTTCGAAATTTTCGAATGCAGAATAGAGCTGAGCCAAATATACATTTCTTGGCTCAACTCAATACAGCGATTATTCGGGGTGAAGGCAGAAGAGAACTGAGCTGGAGGACCAGGGTATTTTGAGCAAGGGAGTCCATAAATCAATCAAAAAAGGATATTCAGTTGCAAAAACGCATCAATTATTGAGGAAGAGGAACAACAGCAGCAGGGTTCTCTCTCACTGCCGTCGGTTCTTCTACCTGCAGACTGCAAATTGACCGCAATTCTTGCCTCTTCCCTTCATTGAGTTTTTTATTCTCCAGGACGCAAAAACCTTCGTTGTTGTTCTCCCCTCCTGTCCCTTCTCCGACCCCAAAGTGGTCAACTCTCGAATTGACTTTCGCCTGCTGCAAACATCGCTACCATGAAGAGGCGGGAAATGGACCAGCCGTGGTGATCCAGCACCCGCACCCCATCGCGCCCCATAAAAACGACCACAATCACATCGGCCTCGCTTCTACGTGATTTTGCATTTCACTTTGCAATGATCGAATGGGCTGGGATTGGATCAGCGGCGGCCACAGAAGTGGCGAGAGACCAAGGCCTCACAAAATATCGGCTTCATATGGCACATCCATGCAACCAAAGGTGCCGCATCGGCAAAAAGCATTCATTCCAGGGCTTTTCCTCAAGGATGAGCTTGACACAAAATACAGAGACAGCTTGTTGAGGGCCCAGAGGCGGCTGATCTGTCTGACTGAGTATCCCGTGCGGGTAACAAAGCCGTATAGGCTGCAGTCTTCCAATTATTATGTTTTGTCAAACTGCAAAAAGTGCATTCCCTCGAAAATTGCACTTTACGAGATTTTTCCGCCACACTCCCGCCAGGCCGCTGCATGAACGGATCACAGAACCACACACTCGGCTTGTACCACTGGAATACATGGGGTCGATTTTACCACCCGAAGGTGTGTGGTTACTTGTTGATGCAATGAATTATCTGGGATGAGAACGAGCTTGCGTTATCGCAGAGCTTTCTTTTCGCGTTTGTTGATTCTGGCACTGCCAATCATCACGTGGAGGCCAGATGAGAGGGCGGGCTCATCGCAATTTTCGAACACACCTGAACACCTGCCAGCAATGATTTTTTTCGCAAAAAAAAAAGGATTCAAATTCAAGTAAAAACCCATACACGGACAAAAAAGCAAGATAAAATGTTTATTCCATGCATAAATGGTTGCGTCCAAAACGAACACACGTGTGTCTGAAACACAAAAGTGTCTTTTGCCTCGTGTAGACATGTACTTGCACGAAGAAATTGAAGCTTCGCGCGCAGAGCTCGAAGTGCGTGGAAACGGCGGGAACAGGACAACCCACCGAGGGACAATTTGAAGACAACCCACCGAGGGGCGGAGGAGAATGAAAGTTGGATTGAGCAAATTATGTATGAGAGAGTGTTTGAACTTCAAATTCTGAAATAATAAGAAATCAAATAGTCTATGAACAAGAAAAAGATAAGAATCTTTCAAAGAGTGAGAGATCACAAGAAAGATAAAAGAGGAAGGGTGCAAAAAGGACTCAACAGGAAGATAGGACTAAGGTGAATGAAGAAGGGAGGGATGGATAAGGGTAGTGACGAAGGGAGGAATGAATAAGGGGACACTGCCATCGGCTTCTGGACACGCATTTCGGCAGGGTTGGAAAAAAACATGTTTTTTTCTTAAAAAACAAAAAAAACGTTTTAAATGTTTAAAACATGTTTTTATTGTTTTAAACGTTTTTTTTTCATCTGTTTTTTCCCGTTGTTTAAAACGTGTTTTAAACATGTTTTAAACAGTTTTAAACATGTTCCAAAAGCTGCCAAGGCTAATTTTGCCACACTTCAGTGACAATGATACTTGAAAAAGGCAACAATAATGGTTTCAACAACAGAAAAACGTTGAAAAATGAGTAAAAAAGCAAAATTAATTTTTTTGTTTTTGCAGATTGTTTTAAACAAAGCATTTCAAACAAGTTGCGGTTGTTTTAAACATGTTTAAAACACGTTTAAAACACAATTTTGTTTTAAACAAACTGTTTTAAACAAGTCATGGTTGTTTAAAACATGTTTAAAACAGATTGTTTTAAACAGAATGTTTTAAACGAACAACCCTGCATTTCGGGCAAGAAGGGGAGGACACAATTTCATGATCGCAGGGAAAGATTTTTAGAAAACAGCTGTACTCTTAGCCGCGCAATTATGTCCCCATTTAGCGCCAGCATGCGGCACAGAGTGTGCCTTTTCTGCTTGTTAATTGGGTCGGTTTTTGGTTAGCTTATAGATTGGATTAAGTTAGGTTAACCATTCTGCTTTTTTCGGATTTTCGGCCGGTTTCCAAAACGAAGATTAATCGGCGGATCGCTTCTATCCGCGGATCGACGAGTGGTGATATGGTTGACCTTGACGTTCGCTATATGGATGTGAATACAAATGTTTGTGGTCAACCAGCTCAACACTCATCGATCCACGGATCGCAGCGATCCGCCGATTAATCTTCGTTTTTGGAAACCGGCCGATTATCTTCTTTTCGTTTCAGATCTTATTTTATTCTTCATTTCAGGTTTAATTTTGTTTTATTTTTGTCGTTTCAGGTTTTATTTTCTAGTCCATTTCAGGCTCGGATGCAGTTTTGACTTTTCCTGAACGTTTAGAACCCTTTTGTGCATGACTGCATGACTGCATGCTAAAAAAAATTAGACACGTATAGAGAGTTCTTCTTCTTCTTCTTTGGGTCTTATGGACAGATAGCCTTAGGCTGGTGGTCCGACCGTTTATGTTTTTTGTTGTGTCGTCAGCCATGGTCCCGGCGAGGTACTGGCAAATGTCACCTGAGAGTAGCTGCATCAGCACCCACCGCTCCAGGCACCCAATCAAGGGTCCCGGCGAGGTACCGGCATACTCCCCGAGGGCAATCGCAACAGCACCCACCGCTCCAGGTCCCAAGACCTCAGTCACAACTGCCGATACTGCCGGTATTATGGCACAGCCAACCCGCAGGAACCGACGTCGAGTATCGGAGGGTGATACCAAGTGGCTTCTGTGTTCATGTAACCTGCCAGGCCTCTGTCTTGGACCTGGAGCTAGGTGTTCTTTAACGTGCGCAGTGTGATGCTACACACGGGACCTCCTTCTTAAAGTCCCATCCGAAGGACTAACAGACTGGCCACTTAAGTCTGTCTTTCCGACCGAATTCACCATGCCTCGCCGAAGGAGGATGCACACACAAGTGCCATGGCAAATTTCATTTACCGTGCCTCGCCGAGGGAGGATGCACACACAAGTGCCACGGCAAATCTCGTGTCCCAGCTGGGATTCGAACCCGCAATCTTCAGATTACGAGTCCGATGCGCTAACCACTGCGCCACGAGGGTCGGACAACACGAGGGTCGCCACGAGGGTCGGAGTTAGATAGATAAGATAGATATTAGCAAAGTTTTCTGCACTTGTACTCCACAGTGGGTCAGAGAGTGTGTCACAAGTTGTGCGTGTGTCACAAGTTATGAGTGTTCAGTTAATGGTAATGTGTTGAGCGTCGGGCATAATGGCCGACAGGTTGACGTAATGGTTGAGGCAATGGCTGTCAGCCAGAGTGGCCCTCCTTGCCGAGCCACCGGCCGTATGGCTCTCAGCTCAGATGGAGGTTGATGATGATGATTATGATGAGGTTAGGTTAGAGTTCTCTGTGTGGTGAAATCGGAACCTAACTCAAAGCAACCTGGATCTCACTTAACCCAACCTGCAGGAACAAGGAAATAAAGCAGGCAAAAAAAACAAAAACAAAAAAACGAAAAAAGCAGGAACAAAGCTAATGCAAAATGAAAACCGTTTGTCGATATCAGAGGTGCACAATAATTACACTACGCAAAGAAAATGTAAAATGATCTCATTTGATTTTCAGAAAAAAGCCGCAATGTTTGTCGTGTAATTGTGTCCCACTCCCACTTCGGCGCCAGCAGACGGCACTCACTTGCGGTCGTAAAGGACGGTGTGCCTTTTCTGTCGGGGTCGGTATAGAGTCAGGAAGTTGAGGTTAGGTTAGGTTGGGTTATTATACCATGTTTACACAATAGGAGGATGAAGTGACTTCAACTTGAAGTCACTTTAGGCAGCTGAAGTGATCAGCTAATTGCTTCAATAATGCCGTGGAGTGAGTCAATGAAGTGACTTCATGCATTATTGTGTTTACATCTGTATTTCTTCACTTCATTTAGATTGAGTGATTGTTGCTTGTCTTCAGCTGTTTTTGTTTAGCGAAGGAAGATGGAAATTGAAATTCCAGCATTCATGCTAGCCCTGAACAGCCCGTTATTGCAGCAGAATTTGGAGATTTTCAGATTGAGGCATATCAACCTCGCCTCCTGTCTTTGGGTGAAACCCAGAATTGGTGCATGGTGGAATACCGACGTTCCAGGTTTTCCAGAGATAGACTGGAGAATTAATTTTCGTGTTTCGCGTTTTTTTTCATTAAATCCCATCCCAGCTTTGCATCCTCGTCTGACAGTTTCTTGAATCGTTTTGATGCTTCAGAATCTGAACTCATTGCACCACCCTACTTTGTCGTTCAGTAACCACCAAGCAAATGAACTTGCACTGCAGCAAAACACAAAATAGAAACCATTTAAATTAGAAGATCCACGTGGATGAAGTTACTTCAAACTCATGAAGTAACTTCCTCCAACTCACTTCATTAAACAGGCATGAAGCAAGAGATGGAGTGAGAAACATGAAGTGAGTGGCCATGAAGTGACTTCATCTCCAGATCTTTACAAAAAGTGTTTACATCAGGACCACCGCCAAGAAGTGACTTCATGGTGCCCATGAAGTCACTTCATCCTCCTAGTGTAAACATGGTATTATTAAGTTAGATTGCGTTAATTCAGATCAGGTTGTCATGGGTTCTTGTGTTTTGCAATTGAACCCTAAACAACCTGGACCTATCCTAACCTCACCTGACCAATACCTGACAAAACGAATTAAAACTACTATTTATAAATGAGTAAGCCCCTCATTTTTGACTATATATCCCGGAAGAAAAAATAGATTGAGAAAAAATAAAGTGCAGGTAAGCACCCAAAAAAACAACGAAAATGGAAAAAGATAACCGCTTGTGATGTCAGAGCGGAACACAGCCGGCCAGGAAGAGGAAAGGAACACCCTGTGCTTTCTGCTGGGTCCAAAGGGTGACACAAGGGTAAAGTTAATCTGTGGGGTAGACGGTATTTAATGTTCCCATCTGTCACGATAAATTAAAAATCCATAGTTAAAAATGAAAAATGTGTGTTTATTACAGGGGACACTATTTACTGGAAAGCATGCACCTGAGCCAACGAACAGGGTACATTTCACATGGGTCTTTTATAACAGTAGCACTTTTGGATCAAATTGCCGAATTGCGCTTAATAGAAAATTGGAAAATTCCTATTCGGTTACGTTTGGTTGGGTTAGCTTAGGTTAGGATAGGTATGGTGCATAGCTCAGAGATTGTGAAGAAAGTCCGAATACCCATATACCCGTCTCTCGTCTCAATTTTTGTCTTTTTATTCGCTTTTTAATTGCTCAATCTAACCTAAAAATCCTAATTCTTAACAAATGTAACCTATCCAAACATAATCTAACCGGAATTTTCCGACTTTATTTTTAGCGTCACTGGGCAATTGGATCCAAAATTGACTCGAAACACATGTGCAATAGAACGTTGGCGAAGGCATATTTCCTGCCTTCCGGTAAATAGTGTCCCCCAAAATAAAATGCAACCTTTTTTCATATTTGACTGGATTTTTAATTTACCGTGACAGATAGGTACAGTAAAGACTGTTTCCCTCCATTTTAACTTTACCCTTTTTGCCAATGGCACGGCTCATTAGGCGTACGCATATTTTCGGAATGTTTCTCTACGATCGTGCAATTGTGTCCCCCTAACCCAATATTTTTTTCATTAAAAAAATCCGCTTGTCTGCGGTGTTGAAAATATCGTTTTTGCACGCTGTGGGTTGCATTAGGTATTGGCTGCATCATGTGTTGCTTGCTCATCGAAGAAACTTCAACACAATCGTTACCGCCACGCCAGGACGAATGGAGCAGCTTGCTCTATATTCGTCCTGGCCACGCGTTGGCGCACATTTTGCGAACGTTGAGGTTGTTTTGCCCATTCCATTTTTATACTGCACCCTGAAACAATCAATTCACAGTACAAACATTAGCTTTTCGCAAGCGATGGTGAAAGGGCTATTCCTTAGCAGCAATTCCGCGACCGATTCAGAAGCTTTGTTATCGGTAATGAAAATGCGTCCTGGTGGGCTCCGGAATCTCCATCAGATTGTTAATGGAACTCAAACTGAAGTGGGAAATTGTGGATTGTTTTGACGTTAAAACAGAACGGGGAGCAGGTGTCGTTGGGGAATCTTTTAAGTTGGCTAAAATGTTTCGACACTTCTTGTATTTGCTTTTTTTCAGTAACTGTCCGACAGAGTTCTCCTGGAAACACCTGGCAAAAAGTGGCAGTGGCATTCGTTGCTGACCCCTCCTTGAATATTCCGGGTCTCCTGACGAATTGGCAACATTGTGGCTCTCCACGAAGGGTGGGCTCAGTGAGCCGTCATTGTGCGTTTCCAGTAAAGGGGTCCGGCGATGTCCTCGGCTTCTCAGGCTTTGTCGGTACCCTGTAAAACACACAGCGATCCTCAACGATCCACAACAACCCACAACGACACATGAAATCAACCACAACGACCCATGAATCACCCAGAACGACTCACAATCAACCACAGCGATCCACAACGACCTCCAATGATCCTAAACGACACACAACGACCCGCACACCGATCCACAATGATCCACCACGACCCATGAAATCACCCACAACGAACCATGAAATCCCGCACAACGACCCACAATGACCCATGAAATCACACACAATGAATGACCCACAACGATCTACAATGACCCATAAAATCATGCACAACGACCCACAACGACCCACCACGACACACGACGATCCACAACGACCCACAACGACCAACAACGGCACAGAAATCATCCACAACGACCCATGAAACACCCACAACGATCCATGAAATCACACACAACGACCCATGAACCACTCACAACGATCCATGAAAACACACACAACGACCCACCGCGATCCATAACGACCCACAACGATCCACACCAACCCATAACGATCCACAACTGCCAACAACGACCACCCGAATCACGCAAAACGACCCAAAAGGACCCTTGAATCACCCACAACGATCCATGTAATCACCCACAATAACCTACAACGACCCATGAATCGTTCGGGTCGTTGTGGCTGATTTCATGGGTCATTGTGGGTCATTGGATCGTTGTGGGTCGTTGAGGGTCATTCGTAGGTCGTTGTGGGTGATTTCATCGGTCGTTGTGGGTGATTCATGGGTCGTTGTGGATCGTTGCTGGTCATTGTTGATCGTTGTGGGTCGTTGCGGGTCGTTGTGCGTGATTTAATGGGTTGTTTTGGGTCATTGTGGATCGTTGTAAGTGATCCATGGTTCGTTGTGGGTGATATCATGGGTCGTTGTGGGTGAGTTCGTTTGTCGTTGTTGGTTGTTGTGGATCGTTGTGGGTGATTCATGGGTCGTTGTGGGTGATTTTAAGGGTCGTTGTGGGTCCTTATGGATCTTTATGGGTCATTGTGGATCGTTGTGGGTTGTTATGGATCGTTGAGGGTGATTTTATGAGTCGCTGTAGGTCGTTGTGGATCGTCGTGGGTCGTTTACCCATGCTATGATTGATTCCAATTGACGTTTGCGTTCATAACGAATGCCCATGCACGAAGACTTTCGGTTCGAAGAAGTCTCGGGTGACTTTTGCATTGATTTTATTTCTGAACGGCGATTCCTGTTGCCGGATTTTCGACTTTGGACCAGTGATCTGTATATACCTACTTATGGGTCTTCTGTGTATCTCTATGCTTTGGACCGTGATTTACTTCGTTGTCTGGTTTTTGTAAATCGGGCCTCAATGCGCAGTCCATGCATTCCTGCAGCAGATGCGGCAGTGGAGCTAAAGAAAAAGAAAATTCTCTGCCAGCAATGGTTTGTGGTGCCAGCAATGGTGTTTGTCATTGGGTTCTGGGCTCCCCTTCTTTCATTGCCTTTTTTTATCTTCTCAGTTTCTTTTTGTAATAGGCGGTACACGTAGGTATTCAAATGCGCCGAATTTTCCTTTGCAGAGAGGAAAAACTGCCAACAACGTGCACGTGGGAAGGTCTTCTGCTCTCATTCTGAAGTCTGCACCCTCAGTTGTAGCAATTTCCCAGGGCCGAGGAAAACAGGGTTAGACACGTTGACAATAGAATTGAATTTTAAATTTTGACCTTTTTTCTACCTGCGTTTGGTGGCTTTGTCGACGTCATCATCGAAGCAGGAGATGGGGTTCGTCGGTTCGTGATATTCGCCGTTCATTTAATGGATGCTTGTTTGTGGAAAGTCTTGGACGAATGTTAAAAATTCCTTCAAATGCATTGCATAGAAATCTGATCTCCGCAAGCGTGGTACCATCAATGTCTGAATTATTCGAAGGAGCGAAACTTAGACCAATTGGTTGGTTGTGAGAAATGAGCAACTCAGCGTTTGTGTGTGTGTCCCTTCCAAAATGTCTTTGTCGGATTCTTTGGATCAAAAGATTGGCAGGAGATCCCAAAAGGAAACTCTGGAATGACACAATGTTGTGGAGCTGTTCTTCAAGCCTCGTTTAGGCCTTTAGTATGCAAGGACAAGGTGACAAAACTGATCAGGTTCGCACCCTGTTTCGCCATGAACTGAATTAAAAGGTCAATAGTCGGAGGCGATATCTTTCGAGACCTCAGGTGGGCAAGCCCCCTGACACGAGATTTCATAAGAAAGCCCGGCAAATTCTTTCTCGTCCCTGAAAACAACTATGCGAATGCATTCGCATAGTTGTTTTCAGGGACGGATTTCAGGGACTAAGGCAACATGTTGCCTTAGTCGTCATGATGAACCACGCGAATGAGAGGACAAAAACGGCAAATCATCAGTGATGCGCAATCGCTTCCAACGGGATTGAGGCCTGTCACAATTTTTCTGCACCCAACCAGCCACAAGTAAAAAATTATTTCAGTGTTCGAAGTTTGACAAAGTTTGTCTTTTAATCTTATGCTTCTTGTCCGATCGTCTGTCTTTTCGTTATTGTAATTGTTTGTTTTAACTCATTGACTTTTTTTACTCTTTGACTAGGGGCGGTGCTCGTCACTGCCACCAAATTCTTTGTGGCAGTTTTTGTGTGAATAATGATTATAATAAATAAGGTCAGGAACCCTAACAACAGAAAAGGCCAGCGAATGAAAATTATTGGCACCAGTCGGAGGGTCTGGAGCAGAGCCTCAGCGGTGTTCCAAGGGGCAGAACCCATGGCAGAGGGATGGGGCCAGGGGCAGAGACCTTGGCAGAGGGCTGGGGGCGGAAGTTGAAGAAATTTTCAAATTATATGGGGTTCATTTTGTCCGTTTGAAGGCAAAATTCGTGTTAGAGCCAAATTTCCCACTACGGCGAGCCAATAGCACATGCTTTCACCGAACAGTGTTGGAGAATCGGAAAAGCCACCATAATGAGAAGGGCAAAAGGAAAACCGAAATAGAACTGTTGAGGGAACTTTTTCTCGAAAAGGAAAGCTTTCTCTTCAGGTCTCTGGGAACTGCGTTCCCAGAGGCCTGTGGCGGGCGTGAACGCCCTTTCTCATAGTTCCCACGCACTTCGAGCCCGGAATAATTAGCAAACTCAACAGTTGCCAGCACAACTCACTAAATTGTGGGCCTCATATAACCAATAAGTTCTCGCATTTTGGTCAAAGAAAATAGGGATCTAAATAAATAAGATTTATCGATGAAAAATATCAGATTAAGGAACATTCAGTGCTAAAATGTCAACAAAATTGCATTGTTTTTTCTTGAATTTGAAATCCTTGATTGAAAAAGTTGTGCAAGAAGAACGAAATGACAAGACTGAAATGCCATGAAAAGCTCCATTTCACTTACGAACAAATGGATGGCGCGCCATGAATAAAATTCCAAAGTCGAAGTCATGTCATCGTTTTCATCAAGAAAGAACTTCTTTTCAAATCGTTTCAATTCAGATGCAATTCCTGGCCATTTTCCGCACAAGCACAATGCTGAGCGGTGGCAAAAATCACGAACCCCGTTTATCCGTGCTTCGATGCTGACGTCACGCCATGTACCTACCTGCTTTGCTCGAGATTTTTCCCACGCAGTTCGTCTAACCCTGTCTTCCTCGGCCCTGAATTTGCCTACACCAGACCTTTAATGGCCTGCTCGCGTTTGTTCATACGCCCGGCAACATGTGCGACAACGTTGCATGGACTACGTATACCTATAGGTAGAAAAGACTAGGTATACCTCTACCCATGAAAAGATTATACCTCTGCCAACCTTCGATAACCCTCTTCTTTCTCCAGTCTTGACTGTTTGTTGCACTGTATCCGTCAATGTGTAATAGATGCTTATATTTATACATCCACACTGCCGACAGAAAATTTTGATGACCGCTCTCCTCAACAAAAATAATGCAAAAGACCTGGGCAGGCCTGCTTTGGCGTGATGTTCTCTTGAGGCGCTGGGAGAAGGGACGACCAATTTGCCTTTTTTTATCTCCGTCTCGAATGCACCCAAATAAAACGGGAGTCAATAAAACTGTCATGCATGACAGTCTGTCTTTGCTTTGGATTGACTTTTCGTAGCTCACTTCAGATCTGAGAAACAGCAGAAACGTATTATGGAACTGAACTAACAAAAGAGTATTGGCTCAGTTACATACTTTACCGAAAAAATGGCTGAATGTGCTTGTATTTTGCCATTTTTCAGCAATTTTAGTCAATTTCTGAAATTTTTTCTCAGAACCAAAAATACGGAGATTTTCAAGACCTTTCCAAAAATACCAAATACTCAATATCGAAAAAAAGTGACTTGGCTCACTTCGGTTATACGCTGCCCATTTCTTTCTTGTATTTCTTTATGTCATCTTTATTTCATTTCTTTTTATTCTTTTTAAAAGCTGCCTGCCTCTTTTGAAGTTGCTTTGCTTCCTTCCTTCATCCTTTTTTTATCTTTTTTTTCTCCTGTTTTAGATATAAACGGATGTCAAGGTGAGCGTTGGATGGAACTGTGGTAAGGGATGCTGATATGAACTCAGGAGATGACACGGAATGAAGGACGAAGGAGGTGGAGGTGCGACGATAACCAAGCCCAAAGGATGATTGATCGAACGCTGAGAAGGGAAGTTGTTCTTTTTGTTTTGTTTTTATCATTTCTGTCGGTTGTTTCTTCTTAAGGTCTGGCGAAAAGAAGCCAGCCATAAACCTTACTTGAGTCTTGAGTGTTCCGGTGTGTGACTTTCAGTCGACGGGAAGGAAGATAAGTTTTTGCTCATTTCTCATTTTCTTTTCCCGTTTACTAACCAAGAGCCTTTTTCAAGGCTGGGTGTGAGTTCTTGCCTGAGTTTGGCGAGAGACCAGTGCGGTGCCGGTAAATGCAAGAAGGTAGTGAGTGGCGAGGATGAGGCTGTTGGATGCGTGCTTTGTGAGAGGTAGGCATGGGTGGTCCCTGAAAACCGCCAACCGGACAGCCGGACAGGACCGCCGGAACGCCGGACCGACCCGGACGGGTTAGGTTAGATTAGGTTAGGCTAGACTATCCTAACCTAAAAATTTTTTTTTTTTTTTTTACTGCGGGGTCAGCAGTAGGGCTGTGTGAATCGGCTTTCGAATCGAATCCTGCTTCTTCGAATCTCGAATCGAATCCGAATCCCTTCTCCACTTTCGAATCGAATCTTCTCGAGGCGAATCGTTAAGTTCGAATCGACATCGAATCGAATCGCTTTCTCGAATCGAAGCGAATCTAGTTTCGAATCTTCCCAATTTTATCTCAGGCACATTAATTTCCAAGCATAAAGCATGCGTAGGCCTAAATTTTTTTAACTGTTGTTGGGCTCAATTTTAATGTCGAACAGCCCCATTTTTTTTTTTTTAATTAATTGCATTTAGATTTCATTTTTAACAACATCAAATTTATGAACAATACAAACATTAATTTGCAAAGCAGGAAAATGAAATCAAATGGTGGCAAAGTGGTGAAAGAGCAACCAAACTTACAGTGGATAAGGTATTCCATGCAGCACTCACTCATCATGATTGCAAGAGTAGATGAATCACCGTCAGCCATCGTCACTCAGCGAATTGTATCAAATAGCCATGTTGAGTATTGTTGCACAATAAAATTTGCACAGAAGGCAAAGCAAGTATAATGGCAAAGCCGTAGGAACAGACCCTAAAAGCAATGGTGAGTCAGAGTTGCATGGGCAACCCAACCACAAGTTTGGAAAGAGTAAAGAGAAAAGAAGCCATTAGTGATGAAACCAATTAGTGATTGTCTAAAGAAAGAAAGGAAAAACCATTGTGACAAAATTAGTGTCTCGTAAGACCTTAACAGCGGAGAGATCAACGCGGGGCCAATGCCAACCCCGAGTCGCGAGCCAAACCTTTAGCATTGAAGTAAATGGCGAAAATCAGCCTCGCAACTCGGAGCCCGCGCCAACCCCGCGACGATCCCTCCGCCGCTAAAGTTACACAAAAAAAAATGGAAAATCCATTTTCCCTCTTCTTCCTTTTCTCTTCTCTTTTTTTTTTTTTTTTTTTTTTTTTTTTTTTTTTTTTTTTTTTTTTTTATAATCCACCTAAACAGGGGGAAGTGGGTTGGACCTACCTAGATGCAACACTAACGCAAACACCGGATATGTTC
>JASGXE010012118.1:0-13254 GCA_030068105.1 Sinentomon sp. SZTP_YWyxl
TTGAAGGTCGTCCCCATAACTCCGCAACCGTATGCGGACCGGGGACCTCATGTACGATCATGAGGATGACGTCATCGATGACTCATTTGCCCCTGAAAGTATGCAACCCGGATGTTCAAGGTCATGACCCGGATATCCGGGTCATTGACCCGGATGTTCAAGGTCATTTCAAGGTCGTCCCCATCCCGGCTTATCTATTTTTTATTGCCACCGCTTTTTGCCATTTGGCACGTTTGCCACCGCTTCGCAACTTTTTCTTGGGTCGCAATAGGGTTAGGTTAGGTCAGGTTATGTTAGGTTAGGTTAGGTCAGGTTAGGTTTCGTTAATTTAGGTTTTGAAAATTGGATGTTGAAATTGGCTGCAATTCCCAACAACCAATCAGAGACGCGCATGCGGAAGTGGATTGGAAAAAAAATATGCGTCTGCCAGACAAGGAAGCTTCGAATCAAGGCGGCTGCTAAAATAGACAAGAAAGCATCGAATCAAGGCGGCTGCCAGATAAGAAAGCATCGAATCAAGGCGGCTACCAGACAAGAAAGCATCGAACCAAGGCAGATGCCAGGCAGAAAGCATCGAATCAAGGCGGCTTCCAGACAGAAAGTATCGAATCAAGTCGGCTGCCAGACAAGGAAGCTTCGAATCAAGGCGGCTGCTAGACAATAAAGCATCGAATCAAGGCGTCTGCCGGACAAGAAAGCATTGAATCTGGACGGCTGCCAGACAAGAAAGCATCGAGTCAAGACGGTTGCCAGACAAGCGCGTTGCGTCAACGTTTTCTCTTGTGGATTGTATTGGCAACTTTGAGACAGCCTTTCGCAACCGAGGTTTCCATCATAAATGAAGCATTTCGAAACCCCCAAAATTGCCTGGAATATCGTGGTATCGTTTCCTGGTATCGATTGGAGCGAAGGCTAATACCTTTAGACTGACGTTGAAGCCAGTCAAGAAAGGCAACAACAGCCTTGCGGCGAAGAAAAAATGCGAAATGTTTGCAATTCGTCCGGTTTACTTTCGCCAAAAACTTCGCAACCTATAAACTTCAAACCCCGTGGGAGTGTCGCAATGGAGCCAAATTTATAATTTTAAAGCACTTTACGATATAGACATGCTTTCTCTTTCCTTACCAACACAATTGCAAGAACGAAATGGTTTACCGTACGGTTGGTAGCAAGCAGCCCACACGGAACCGAAACCATTACGGATTCGCGAACAAAATAACGAGCGATTTGCAGAAGTCAATTAGGCCTGCTAGTTTAAAGGAATAAAAAAATGAGCCAAGGATTCTGTTTCTATGGGCATTCTGATTCAATACAGATTCTGCTTCGATTCTGTTCATTTTATTTCAACGCAGCTTTCTGTTCATTATGTTCATTCTGTTTCAAAATTGGACAGCATTCTGTTTTAATGCAGATTCTGTTTCGATTCTGTTCATTCTGTTTCAACGCAGCATTATCTTTCTATGAGCATTCTGTTTCAATGCAACATTCTGTTTCCAAAATGGGGAAAGCATTCTGTTTCTCACAGAATTCATTTTCAATGCAGCATTCTAAATTGGGCAGCATTCTGATCGGGAACAGCATTCTGCTTGTGTGAGCATTCTGTTTCTAAATTGGGGACATCATTCCGTTCCAGTCAGCGTTCTGTTTCTAAATTGGGCAGCATTCTGTTCCTATGAGCATTTTCTTTTATTTCAATGCAGCATTTTATTTCTGAATTGGGCAGAATCCTGAATCCATGAGCATTCTGTTTCAGTGAGACATTATGTTTCTATATTTGGAAGCATTGTGCTTCCACAATCATTCTATTTCAATGCAACATTTTGTTTTCTAATTGGACAAAATCCTGAATCTATGAGCATTCGGTTTCAGTGAAACATTATGTTTCTATATTTGGAAGCATTGTGCTTCCACAATCATTCTATTTCAATGCAGCATTTTGTTTCCAAATTGGGCAGAATCCTGAATCTATGAGCATTCTGTTTCAGTGAAACATTATGTTTCTATATTTGGAAGCATTGTGCTTCCACAATCATTCTATTTCAATGCAACATTTTGTTTTCTAAATTGGGCAGAATCCTGAATCCATGAGCATTCTGTTTCAGTGAGACATTATGTTTCTATATTTGGAAGCATTGTGCTTCCACAATCATTCTATTTCAATGCAACATTTTGTTTTCTAATTGGACAAAATCCTGAATCTATGAGCATTCGGTTTCAGTGAAACATTATGTTTCTATATTTGGAAGCATTGTGCTTCCACAATCATTCTATTTCAATGCAACATTTTGTTTTCTAAATTGGGCAGAATCCTGAATCTATGAGCATTCTGTTTCAGTGAAACATTACGTTTCTATATTTGGAAGCATTGTGCTTCCACAATCATTCTATTTCAATGCAACATTTTAATTTCAAATTGGACAAAATCCTGAATCTATGAGCATTCTGTTTCAGTGAAACATTATGTTTCTATATTTGGAAGCATTGTGCTTCCACAATCATTCTATTTCAATGCAGCATTTTGTTTCTAAATTGGGCAACATCCTGAATTTATGAGCATCTGTTTTAGTGAAACATTATGTTTTATATTTGGAAGCATTGTGCTTCCACAATCATTCTATTTCAATTTTACCGTCTGCAGTAAAATTTTTGAAAAAATCGTATTTTCGCACCTAATGAATTTCATTGAAGAAAACCAAATTTTGCATCCGAGTCAACATGGGTTCAGGAAAGGACGTTCTTGCGTGACCCAGCTTGTCGAGCTAACGTATGAAATTGGCTGTGCACTTGAAGCCAAGGAGGAGTTGCACACCATTTTTGTTGATTTCAGAAAAGCCTTCGATTTGATCCCTCACAATCTCCTTCTGCACAAGATGCGTTTACTAAAATTTCCTGCTCCCCCTTGTTGCTTTGATTGAGTGTTTCTTGTCACGTCGTTTTTTTCGTGTCTGTGTTGATGGTCAGTATTCCGCCAGGCATTCCGTTACATGCGGAGTCCCGCAGGGTAGTGTTTTAGGCCCTCTACTATTCATCATCTACATAAATGATCTTCCCAGCTCACTCACTTGCAAATCTCGGCTATTTGCCGATGATCTGGTTCTCTATGGATCTCCATTAGGTACGCACTTGCAGGACAATTTAGATATCCTTAATTCATGGGCCACAATTTGGAGCTTAGCAGTTAACGTCTCAAAATGTAATTGGATGGTTTTTAAAAGAAACACCAGATCTCACCCTCCTTCAGTCTATAATCTTGGGGGTAAGCCAATCGTCGAGGTGACTGAATTCAAATACCTGGGAGTTTACCTATCATCCGATCATTCTTGGGATGCACATATTCAATTTACCCTCTTGAAAGCCAGGAAAGTTTTGGGGACTTTAATTCGAAATATCTCCCCAGCTTCGCAGAAGGCAAAACTGAAAGCCTATTCGACCCTAATCTTGCCGATATTAGAGTATGCGAGCGAAGTCTGGGATCCATTTCTTGTCTCGCATGCCAGTGCTCTGGAGCGTCTACAGCGCTGCGCCGTACGCTTTATTTGCTCAGACTACAGACGCACCTCATCAGTTTCGGCCATGATACAGCGTCTTGGTATTTGCCCTCTTTCCGAAAGACGCAGATTAAGGCGGTTAAAATTTTTACAAATCATTTTGCAGAGAAAAGTGTGCACCAATCTTCCGTCTTCCTTTAGAGTCAGGCCCGTGCGTTGTCGGACTGACAATGGTTATTACATTGAACAACCAATTGTAAAGTTCAACAGGCACTTCAATAGTTTTTTCCCCCGTACTGTGAGAGATTGGAACTCACTTTTGCCTTCCTCACCTTTTCTCCAATCGCTGCCGACCCTTTCTTAGCCCGTTCTTACTGACATGTCTTATTGGTTGATGCAGTCCGGCCTCATTAATTGCAACTCACTCAATTAGTTATCGTTTGTTGTTTCTGTCGTTCACGTTTTGCAACCAACGCCTGAGGCCATGTTACCCCTTTTTTAATGTTTTGACCGTGTTCTTGTTTTATCTATGTGACGTTCAACTAACTCGTTGAGATTTATGAATAATAATAAAAAGAATAATGCATCATTTTTTATAAATTGGACAGACTCCCGAATCTGTGAGCATTCGGTTTCAGTGAAACACTATGTTTCTATATTTGGAAGCATTGTGCTTCCACAATCATTCTATTTCAATACAGCACTTTGTTTCTAAATTGGGAAGAATCCTGAATCCATGAGCATTCTGTTTCAGTGAAACATTATGTTTCTATTTTGGAAGCATTGTGCTTCCACAATCATTCTATTTCAATACAGCACTTTGTTTCTAAATTGGGAAGAATCCTGAATCTACGAGCATTCTGTTTCAGTGCAGTATTCTGTTTCTTAATCGTGAACAGCATTCTATTTCTACTGGACCTCGCATCTCAAGAGCTGCCACTACACTGGTAGAGCTGGTACTCGGTTATATCAGAGAGTACGTTTTATATTTCTCAGGGCAAAACAGGGCCCCAAACACCTCACATACGTACTCCAGAATCGGGATAACAGTGGACTTGTTGCGGTTCGGACCAGGAAACCAATCAAATTCATGGTCTTGGTGGCAGTTAGGGCCTACATCAATGTGTGGGGTCCACAAAACGTTCCACGCCATAGTTTCCAAGATATTTGACTTTCAGCACATGTTCCAGCGGGTCGACGTCTGCAAAGAGACGTCAACGGCTTGGGGGAGAGATGCGTTCATAATGCCATTTATGCAGAGCAGGAGTAACAACGGAGCGATAACACTGCCTTGTGGGACTCCAGAAGTGACAGATACAGCAGAAGAAAAAGTTCCTTTCTGATGAGACACAGTCTTCGCCTCTCCTGCGGCATAAGGATACAAGCTGAATTATGTCAGCGTGGAAGTTCAAAATCCGCAATTCTGCAGCAACTTATGATGGGGAACGATGTCGAATCTTTTTTAAGGTCGTTGAAATACGTGTAGTGTTCGTCTACAAGCCAGCATTCAGATTGTTGCAATGTCGCCAGCAAAAAGCAAGACCTGTGTCTCACATGAAAGCCTCGTCTCAAATCAACAAATCGGGGTGCACCGAATCGCTCCATCTTTTTGAAATGTATCATCTATTGTAAATTGTAGATACAGGATGTTCCATAATAACGCCGACAAATTATCAAGAAGCATTCCTCATGGCAACACAAATCAAAATATTACTGAGAAAAATTTATCCGACCCCACCCCCCCCCCCATTTTGATTTTAGGGACCCCCAAACTCCCCAAAATGGCCCCATTTCGGGGAACTGGGGCGAATATTAAAAATCGACACAAAGTAACCACAATTTCAGAATTTATTCCTCATGGAGATTAAAACAAAATATAAAGACGCATAATGCTCTTCGATCCATCATTTTGGGGTTATGGACCCCCAAAATCCCCAATAATGGGTGCATTCGAGGGAATATGGCGAATTTTCAAAATTAACGTGGAGCAACTAAATTTTCAGAACTGAATCCCCATCACGATTTGAATAAAAGATCTCCACGAAATTAGGGAGTTCTCCAGGAAGCATATCAGGATGAGCAGACTTTCTTGGGTTGATCATGGCAAATAACCTCGAGAGTCCCGAGAAGTTGATAACTAATCCCGTCCATGGAGTATCAAAGCTGCCAGAGCGTTGCAGAATCAGTTCCAGATCTCTCATGCGCCGGTGAGGACACACTTCCAAAGTTTGCGTTCAATGTCTTTGCCATGAGGTCAGGGACAGGGACATTTGTTAGGGTGCCATCTTCAGTCAGGATGGGCGCGTTGATAGAATCACCTCTCAAGAACCTTGGGGAGCCCCAAAAATCTTGGACCATCATCGTAACTCCCAGCAGAATCAATAAAAGTGCTGCGGAGATGATTTGAATTCGGTTCTTCGCATTGGGTGCGAAGAAAATTATACTCGATTATATGCATTTATCCCAACGAATGCACGTAAGACAACCGTGCCCAAAGAGAACCAGCACAACAGGAACTATTTCATAAGTGCCTGCATAAAAGTGCCATCGCATTGCTTCTATGAAAAGGATTTATTGCAGATTTGCTTTCCCTGCTGTTCAGACGACTGCATAATCACCCTTAGGTCTCCAGGTGTCGAAGGGTAATCTCAGAATGTCGGCGAGCAACTGATGACTGACTCCATGGCCTAATAATTTACGCCCTTCCCGTCAAAATAAATTTTTGCTCACTAAATCAGCGCCGAGAGGACGGCCCCTGCTGAATATTTGGATAATGTACGACACACTTCGTGGTCTGGATCTATCATTGTTGAAGACATTCCTGCTGCCTAAATGTGGCAATTTCGAGCAACAGCGTTTTTTAGCATTTCATGCCTGAGACCGAAATAACGGATTTTGGGCGGATTTTCGTGTCAAATTTTCTCACGTCGCAGCTCGAGACTGACACCTCTCTGATCAAGTGATTTTCTGGCTCTGTAAGTGGAGCAGGTCGAAAAGCAATATCGTGGCAGAAAACAAGTGCCAAACACACGATCAGCATTGAGGCATGATTGAGGGTTCAAATCGGGTGGAAACATGGAAGATTTTTCTGTGTTTTTCGTTTTTCCAATGGGACGCATTTTCTCCTCAAATTTTGTGACCTCACTTGCGCGAGAAAACTCATGGTGGGCAATGTAATTCTGTCGCTACTCTACATACGGAGCCTGGGCAAGCAGAACATTGTAACGATTCCGCATAGTTGCCACAAAACCGCAAAGAACTTGGCACAAAACCGCAAAGAACTTAGCACAAACTTGGCACAAAACTTCGTATGCTCTTAATGAGTCGTTTCCGCGCTTGGAACACATTTTTAACACATTGGAACACGCAATGTGCTTGGAACACTGCTTTGATGTCACAGATTCGGAAGACAAATGCTACATTGGGAGCACAAATAATTGTTGTTTGTTCCAAATCTTTGATAGCAAAAATTGTGTTAAAAATTGTGTTCCAGCTCGCCATGTGTTCCAAAAAGGTTCCTCAAGGAACTCTTCCATCAGAGCCTGTGTTAAAATGTGTTTGTGTAAAATGTGTTTTTTAAAATGTGTTAAAATGTCTTTAAATAATGTTAAAATGGCTTTAAAACGTGTTTATAATGTGTTAAAAATGTCTTTAAAGCATGTTAAAATGGCTTTAAAACGTGTTTAAAATGTGTTAAAATGTGTTAAAATGTGTAAAATGTGTTACAAAACAGGAAAAGCTTCGACAGATGCGGATTCGATGAGGATATAAATGGGGTGTATAAATGGGATGAGGGTTAAATTAGTGATTATCGCACATTCAGGAAAGGTGCCCAATACCAAGATCAGGAAAGAGAAAGAAGCAAAGGTCACTCACCCCAAGCCATTGGGCCTTGGTTCACCATCGCTCATCACAGATAACGAAATTAGCTGGTCAGCACCTTTGGCATCCGACTTCTGCTTCTTCCCGCTAGAGTTGCCACTGGCGCTAGTGTTGTTACAGCTATTACTATTGAGATGACCCCCGCCGTTATTCTTCTCGCTGAAGGTCACTCTGTAGCCAGTCTGCTGTGTCCCTGATGTCAAGGTCAAGTCTGTGGTCCCTTCGATTATCTGAGGGTCGAGCCCCTCCTGTTGTCCTCCTGCATCCTCGGGGTCGCAGGTCCCCTCAACGTCGTCCTCATACTCCCCGGGGTCATCACCATCGACCTCCCCTTCACCATCCCCACCCTCGGTGGGCACTGCGGTTCGTCCCGCGGGTTCGTCTTCGTTGTAGATCTTAAAGTACGCGAAAATCAAGTATAAAACGGACACTACGAAGCAGGGTATTGGAACTGATATGGCAAGTACTAGCTGTAGCTGGACCCAGTCCGGATCGTACGAGGTCAGGGCCATATCCGGGTCCATCTGGCTGACGTAGCACGAGTAGTTGAAGCCGAGCATCCCGTAGACGGCCGTGTAGTTCCGGCACACCAGGAAAGGCGGATACCCGCACGCCTTGACGTTCGGGTATACGTAGGCAAACGTGTAGTCCCAATTCTGTTCGTCTATGTGCTCCGGTAAGTACTCCGGTACTTCCGGGTCACTGGGGCCCTCCTGCTCCTCGATCTCGGCATCCCTTTGGGGATCCCTTAGCTGCTCCTTCTCGATGTATTTGGTCGTCTTCTCGAAACCCTCGGGAAGGACGTAGTGCGCCTTAATCTGCCAACACTCGAATAGTTCCTTGGTACATCCCTCCCTACAGGATGTCCAAGTACAGTTCTTACTTCCTTGCCTATGCCTGAGCACCCTCGTGGTGCACGTGGCCGGAGTGGGGTAGAATTGTAAGGACAACGTGGTCATGGCGGGATCTATCACAAACGGCACCAGAAAGAGAAAGCCGAAGAGGCTGAAGATCGCAAGGAGGATGAAGAAGGCCGTTATTGCGAAGAGGGTCTTTTCTCTTAAAGCCTCGCCCCGGGACAAGTTCGGGGCTGCATCGTCTTCCATGGCTTCCTGGAGACCGGAGGTCGGCGCTGCTGCGGCGTCCGGGGAACTCCAGGGCAGCGGCGACGATTACCTCGGTTGCCCGGCGACCTGGATGCCACCGAGGGAGGTCACCGTGATCGGAGCTGGAACTGTCGTCGGACTGCTGCATCTGTGTTGTGATGCGAAGATCGTCAAGCAAGCGTTGAAAGCGTCGATTTGACATGTCATCTTCAACGGTCAGGACTGTTCCCTAACTCTGAACTCATCCGAAATCGTCACCATGGCAACCGACACCAACGTCACTGGGGTCAACTCCAATTCACAATCAGGTCATCACCATGGCAACTGACGTAAGAATGTTGCTGAAGTTAGCTTAACACAAGTTTTGGAGGTAAGGTCCGGGTGCCATCATTATCACTGGCACGCAATTGTCAGCAAACTGTCTGACACACGCCGGATATGTCAGTGTCATTTCATCACCATGGAAACCGGTGTAGATTTGGCGAAACGGATACAATCCAGCGTAAAATGTCACGTCAGGTTGTCACCATGACAACCGTCACCATGGCAACCTGTTGGCCACAGTTCCTTGCTGCTCTCAAAATTGTGACGTAGTTTGTGTTGATGCTCTACAGTGCCAGTGCGAATTTGATTTCCGGTTGCGATAGCTGGGACGAGACTGATTTAAAGCTTCTATGAAAGTGCGGTGGCAAGTTACGTGAAGGCAAAGCTTTCAGCTATCAACAGCGCTAATCAAAATTGAGCAAAACCAAGCTAGAACAAAGCTATGTGTGGTGGCAGCCTTTGGACGAAAGAATAACTTGTTTTTCTACCGCCAGGCAAGTGGCGATGCGTGAACTTTAGAGGTGAATCAGTCAAACGTCACGTAGATCACAGCTGACGGCGAGATCCTCAGGTCGGACAGCAAGGTCGTGCGCACGTGAAGATCACCGCGTCATTTTTGAAGCCACGGATTGGAAGTGGGTTTTCAGCCAGGAATTTTGCCACTTCTGACACGATCACGGACACCTGGTGAGTAAAACAGCACTCGATCAGCACCCAATATCTTCTCGGGACTCTTCATTGTGACGTCATGCTATTATCGGACTCCCAAAACAATCCAATTGGGCAGGAAAAGTTTAGCAAACTTCACGCCGCACAGCAAAACCTTTACGGCTTGCTATCTTTACTCTCAAGCGAAATGGCTGCGCTGCAGGGAAAAACCTTCAGCGAATAAGCATTTCTGGTAAGAATGGTTCTTCCAAAGCGTACCGCGTTCCAACTCGAGAACGAATTGACATGCGCCAAAACGACGGGGAGTGCACGGGAGCGCTGAAGGCAGAGGGGCGTTCAGAAAGTTTTGCTTTGAGAAGAATGTTCTGGAAAACGAGAATCGCGTTTCAACGGTGAAGAAGATTTTCCGAATGAACACGTATAGGTCTCGATAATCAAATGACAGCAAAATGCCACACGTGGGACCTCTAGCTTGCTGCAAGCCACCGCAAAATAAAGAACGAAAACATGCAACCTAAACTGGCCTTAGCAATTGGCTGGGGAGGGGGTGTCCCCCTCCCCGAAGGGGAAACATTTTTTGAAAAATGGAACCTCAAGAGGTGCGCAGAATGTGCAATTTTTGAAAAATGGCAAACGTTTCTGTCGCATTGAATTGACTGACTTTATCCTACACATATTTGATTTCAACTTCCAACTGGAACGAACATGACACAAAAATTCGTCAATCGAGGGCATCGTGGGGATAATTAGGCATCCAACAAAGGGTATATTAACGGGGGGTAGGACAAGGGCAACAATCCCCCCACAAAATAGCCATTTCCATTATTGGGGGGATGCATCCCCCCAACCCCCCCCCATGATCGGCGCCCCTGGGAACACCAGCGAAACACCATTTTAAACATGGGCTTAGATGGGGTGTTCTTTTCAGAACACCTTTTGGAACACCTGACATGTTCTTGGAACACCGTTTTTCTGTCACAAATTTGGAACACATGAGCAATTTGGAATAGGTACTCTACGTGCTCCAAATCGCCTGTGTTCCAAATTTGTGACAAGAAAACGGTGTTCCAAGAACATGTCAGGTGTTCCAAAAGGTGTTCTGAAAAGAACACCCCATCTAAGTCCATGTTTAAAATGGTGTTTCGCTGGTGTTCCATGCCGAAACCTTAGGTTTAGAGTGTGGGTAGCACGGAGTTTGAAGCGCGGGTGCGAGTGGGGAAAAGCCTGGCGATTGGATCAGCACTTTAATCTAGCAAAAAAACGTTTTATTTTTTTAGACAGCACGAAGTTTCCTTGGGAAACAAAATTTCGACAGATGAGGGCCATCTTGCTCTTTGACCTTTGTCCTTTGTGGGTTGACCGAAGGCCAATTTCCAAATCGCTCGAAAATTTCGTCACCGATTTCAATGCAAATTTGATGACGTCATCCATCGCCCAACGCAAATTCGAGTCGTTTCCGGTACAGATTGGAAGGGCAAAGAAAGGCAGCGAGCTCTCCTGCAAGTCCGCGACGACCTCAGTTCGTTGTTTCTCCGTCAGAGGGCCGCTACGTGGCAGGCGACTCGTCTGCCGCAGCAAGTCAATACGCAGCGTCGCTAGGCGGGCGGCGGGCGAAGCCGCGAAAGAAGCGTTCTTCGTGAAAATACGGCATTGCCAGCGCCAGCAAGCGGGAAAGAGCAGGCAGGAATCGAGAGAGCAGGAGTACAGTACAACGCTGCTACTGTCAGTGAAACCCTAGCACTAGGCTTCACCTACACAAGGCAAAACCGAGGCCAACCGAAACAGGAAGGGCGACACTGGCGCCGCCAATAAAGAAAATGGCAAAACTATAACAACGCAAAAAGGTATACGTAAGAGAAAGATACCAGCAATACGAATGGGCCTCTAATCGGTGCGGCAGTGGCCCCCTGCTGGCAAGGTGCAAAAACTTCTCTGCCTAACCTGAGACGAGAGGAAAAAGGCGGGAGAAGTGACGTTAAGGGGGCGGTTGGCAGTCGTAAACGTCGAGATAAACGAGTAAAATTATCGAGTGCTTTAAAGATTTCGTCGAGATAGAAAGAAAGTTGCGTTAAAATACAGGCATTATGAATGGCAATATGAAATGGGAAAGACAACGTGGCCAATTAGGGAAGTAAAAAATGATGCGGCACTTTAAGAAAATTTCCGGAGGCGCGTGCGTACAGTGTGGAAAAATTTAATGTGCCCATACGCATGTTTTTAGCCATTTGACGTTATTCAAGGAGAAATCGGTAAAAGTGCTACATTACAGCAAACATTGAAAAATAAGAACTTTTATTTCTTTTGCGTGGTTGAGATTTTGCAAAATTGCATTTTTGCCTCGTCTGATAACGTGCGCGCGGCTGTCGCATTTGCTTGCGCGTCTGGGTACATTAATATTTCCTAAAGCCAATACCACACTAGATACAGTGTGGTCTTGCTTCAGTACGCAAACGAACAAGTGACATCTGCTGCGAAATGTCAGAAGAAAGCCGACTGCAGAAATGAAAATTTCTCCGCTTTGCTCCTTTCTTGCATTTGTGAACTTTTATTTCTGCTTAAATCTCGGAGGCAACGCTTGCAATAGGGAGAAACATGCAATGCAACGCTGGGGAAACAATGAGATGGGAAGGAACATGGGGAAACAATGGGGAAATACAATATGATAATACGTGAATCTAAAATGAGAATTTTAGATTTTTAGATTTTAATGAGATTTTTAGCCTGTACAAATTGCATGTTTGGGGAAGAGAATGAGAATTTTAACATCTCAACACCCACTCGCAGAGTGCTGAAGAATTTGGAAAAATCCATTGCAAAACGCCCTGTCCGGCAAGACAACATTGCAGAATTTGCCCCTGGATCACAACAACTCGAAAAGCATTGGTAGTCCCGTTTAAATCGAACACGCTTCACACGCATACGAAGGCGCACGTGGGTTGCATATGCTGTAACATTTTAAGGGGTAAAATACCAGTGATGCTCGTCAACTTTGAAACTTCAACAGAACTGATCACACCGCAGTTCTGCAACAGAACTGCGGTGTGATCAGTTGCTGCCTTCCTTGTGATCTCCTCCATTTGGGACGGCAGTTTTTTATCCAATGTCTGTTGTACAGGGTGATAAAACGGTCACACGATTACACTTCTCACCTCTCTGATGGCTGCGCCTCTAGGCTGGCTTCGCAATGCAAAAGTGACCTTACATGTCGGAATCAAATGGGTTCTGTGACTTGTGGACCAGTCGTAGAGTGGACGTATAAGTAGCTGACATCGTGGTGGTTGCTGCTCAACCCAAATGGCCCAGGACTATTCCACTCTGCATAAGAAAAAAACGCCAGGAATTCCTGCTCCCGTGTTCAGAGAATGCACACATCTACCACGGGTCTTTATGATGTAAGAGCGGAGCTGGACAACGGGAAATGGATACTCCTGTTCCCCTCATTCCACTTGTAGACGCAATCTGAACATTCAGAAATTCGGTGACGATGCGAAAGCGCATCGCTTCTTCCTTCCCATGGCAAACAGCAGCCCGGGTTGAGCAATGTCAGCCCCACAGCACTTCGTTTCCCTTCCTGTCTGTCAAGGCGGAGGGAGTGTGCGGTGCGAATAATTACAACTGAAGCAAACTGAACCCGCATGTTCTTTTAAATCGAGTGAATTCACAAATTAGATTTTGTCCAGTGGGGAGAGATGGCTGTAATCGGTTTGACTTGAATGCTTTGATAGCATGCTCTGTTAATCGGTCGAATTACCTGTTGCCATTAACATTCAGCTTTCAATCAATCT
>JASGXE010012119.1:0-13364 GCA_030068105.1 Sinentomon sp. SZTP_YWyxl
TTTACCAGCACACGAAACACAATCGGTTCCAGTTAGAAGTTAAGTAACTTCTAACTTCATACCGGAAATCTTTCTTGGCAGGAGCGGCGAAAAGTTGCATTCCGACAAAAAGACACGACTGGTTGCAGTAAACCCCATTTCATTTGAAATTGTGTATACAAAGAGAGATCTCTCTCAAGCATGCTTTGTCCGAATATGGAATTCGGTGAGCCTGTACGGTCCATCTATTTGATGTGACAATTTCGCTTTTATCGGCGATGAATTTTCCGCGATGAATTTAAGCGAAGGCCCTGGAAAAAGGCGGAATGCAATGCCGACAATGCGATCAGTAGTCCATTTTTTCATGTCCTTAATCTCGTTGGAATCAGATCGAGCAAATTAACTCAGGACGATTTGAGTGACATGGTTCCCGGTTGGCAATAGGATATGTCAAATAGGCCTCCTGGAAGGCCAGCTTTCTCGTGTCTGAATAAACTTTGTGTGGTAAGAAAGCCGCAAACTGTTATGAATTATTCTTGCTTGATTATTATTTCGCAGGTATGTTGCAAAGACCCTCGGTTCGATCCACAAGGCCCCACAACCAGCTGGACCAGCTGGTGCTGCCAAGATCTCCACCTACCACATCAACACCGAACCAGCTGCAGGGCTTGTGAGCAAGAACGGAGGATATTAAGAAGGACAAACATACCCTACCTTTTGGACCGTTCCCACCAAGAACACACCATACAGAAACATTCACGCCACTACACTGCCGCAAACTGCATCGCAAGACTATAAAACATCCACATTATATTGAACTTTGTTTTTTCTTTTCGTTGGGCCTTTGATTTGAAGCTGCCATATGGACCCTTTGATTCCGCTGATCTTTGATCTCTTCCCAATGCACTTCTTGACCTATTTCCTTTCACATCTCATGCCTTTTAACCCCATCTTTTAAGCCTGCAATCTAATTTTCCATATTGCTCTGCCAGGTGAATTCTTTTAATGCTTCCACATTATTTTGTATGTAAGACCATCTCCTGATTATTTCTTTTTTTCTGTTGACACACTTGCCTTTCTCAAAACTATGATTCTCTTTAACTGTTGGTTAACATACAATGTTGCTGTTATACGTCAGGATAACATTGTTGCTGTGAAAAGACTCTGCCTATTTTCATAATCAGAAACAATTATTAAAAGCCCGATGAAATAAAAAACAAGTTTGGAAAGAACATTCTGCCAACTTTTTATCTGACTAAAGTTAGTATTTAAATTACAGGACGGGACGAAGTTGGTTCAATCAGGGGCAAGCAATTTCCGAGACATTTCCACGCCGTTTACCAGCTTTACCACAGTCAATCACGGTTATCATCAACACAGAGAAAAATGATTTATTGCGGCAGCACAAAAATGAGTTGTGGCAACTCATTTTTGTGGTGCCACAACTCATTTTTGTGGTGCCACAAGAAGCCATTTTTCTCTGTGAACGTTCCAAGCTCCGTTAACACTCAGCTGAGTTTTCTGAATACTCAGCTTGCCCCTTTTTAATGGGGTGCCCCTTTTGCTAAGCTTGGCCCTTTTTCGGCACGGTGGCCGCAGTGAACTCTTTCTTGCTCCTTGCCTTAAAAAATCGAGGGGGAAACTTGTTCCCCTATAAAGTGAATGGTGGGATCTGTAGACGACTGAAAGCTTTGAATGTACAGCTTTAATTGCTGTGATAAGACTCAGACTCAGTTTTTCGCTAATTGGCAATCTTGTTGGCAATCTTGAATCAATGAATTGGCAATCTTGCTAATTGACAATCTTGTTTCAGCAATGCCAAAGGGATTGATTGCTGGAGCGGGATACAGGGCAAACGTCGCTCTTGCAGTTGCAATTTGTGCTTGCACCTGTTAAAAAAAACTATTTTCTGCACACGAAATCACGAAATCAGCGTTACTTTGTGAGCAAGCCAAAGCTCAAGTAACGTTAATTCTCTCTAAAATGTTTCCATTCTGTGGAGACGTTTGACTGCGTTTTGTCTTGGAACTTGTGCCATGGTGATGAAACAGATGCTCATCCACGACAACCATATCAAAACCAATGTCTTCGAAACAGTGCGATGGACACTTGGTCGCAATAAAAAGCAAAATCGAACGTATAAAATGTGGGTATGCAATCCGTTACGCATACATTTGCTTTTCCCATTTAAGTGTTGCCTCCGTTATTAAAGTAGAAATAAAAGTGCCACATCACAGCAAGGGATAATAAAGTCAAACTTTTATTTCTGCGGAGTTGAGTTTTTGAACTTGTGTGGCACGTTTGAAAGAGCAAGCAACTGAGCCTGCGGTTGTAAAAGACGGGAAAAATTGCAATGTCCCTTCAGGAACATAACAATTCTTGTTCCAGAATGGCATGCAAGTTTGTAACGCATCACTTAACCAAGTTCCTTCCCAGATTTGTCTGCAGCCATATTTACGAAGGGAGATCAGAAATTCCTGAGCGTTGCCCATTTCTCCCTTGTCAAAGTGGTTTGTTTTCTCCGGTTTTATAGATCCACCCTTCCTTAGGAATCTATGGCTTTCTCTCTTGCGGTAGGATCTTTTTGGACAAATGAACAAATTCGAGCATCATTCTCGCATCAGATTTGTCACACGAACGAATTGCCACCCAAACTTCTGGGGCAACAGATTAAGAAATTCTGCCCCATCCAACGTACCTACTCCCTTGATTTTGCGCCTCCCGACTTCCACATTTCCACTGAACTGCGGTGAATTGTTCGAGGAAAGTGATTTTCGTCTGACCAAGAGGTCAAAACGGCAGTGCACGGAGGATTTGCTCACCCTCCCTTGAGTGGGCTGCAGAAGCCGCAATATCGATAAGGAAAGTGTCTCGCTTTGCAATGAGATTACATAAAAATTACATTTTAGAGACGCGATAATGAATAATGTGCATTGCAAACGGATCACGGGGACACAAGTTAGCATAAAGCTCAAAACGTTTTGATCATCCACGCAAGTGTTGAATACGGGAATGTACGGAGACGCATTCCAAAAGTCCATGCGTTGCAAGATCACTCAATGGTTTCTCAACCGGAAAATCAGACGAACCTGTCATTTTTCGGCGAAGTAGCCCTTCTTGTCTTTGAAGGCACAGTCGCACCGTTTCACCCAGCTCTGAACGAAATTTCAAAGGCCTGCACTGGGGTGTTCTGGATCCACGGAAAATAGCACTTCCAAGAGCAGATTCTGACTGATAGTTTGTTCCTCAAAGATGGTAAGCGTTCTTCGCCTCCGACATCTTTAAGTTGACAGTGGATTTTTATTATTATTATTATTATTATCCAAAAACAGTGAACAAATGGCTTGGCACTGTATCATACACAACATGAGAACACAAGATTACGCAAGCATAGTCAATTCGATGTAAAAAAAGAGATCAGAAAAGGGGATAAAAACAAGTCAACGATTAAAAAAAGAAAAAAAAAACAAACAAACAAACAGACGACACAAATCAAACGGTGGGCGTCAAGGTCGTGGTGCGAGACGCGCGAGCAAGAGCGTTTGATAAAATAGGAGAGTAAGAGGGAAGGCTGTTCCAGTCGGTAATAGTCCGAGGAAAAAAGGAGTGGAAGAAGACTTTTTTTTGCAAAACGGGAGGATAAAGCTCAGGCCATTGTCTGTACGCCTTTGAGTAGGTTTTAGACAATAGGAGGTAGGCAGGGGAAAATCACCGATAATTATGTCTCTAAACAAGTTAAGTCGGCGGATTCGGCGGCGGCTCTCTAAAGTGGGGAGATCAAGTTCTTTTAATATGTCAGTAACGCTTATTTCTCGGCTGTATTTATGGGTTATAGCCCTTGCCGCTCTGCGTTGGATTGCTTCAAGGGCGTCTGAATGACAACGCTTATATGGATCCCACACTGCACAAGCATATTCTAGAAGCGGTAAAACCAGCGCAATGTAGGCATGACGTTTTTGCTTAATGGAGGCCAGTTTAAGATTACGCATGATATAGCCTAGCTTTGAGTTTGCCTTGGAAATGACAGAAGAAATATGAGGGGTCCACGAAATGTCATGGGTCAGGGTAACACCAAGATATTTGAAACTGGGGACAATTTCCATGCACTGACCTGAAATCGAGTAGGAAAAGCCCTGCGTTTGACCGTGAGCTCCAAACAGAACCACCTTGGATTTATCCGCATTAACACGCATGCCCCATGTCTCGCACTACGAAGCGACGGTCAGGAGGTCATACTGCAATGCATCACTATCAATCGGTGAGGTGACGGACCTATAAATAACAATATCATCAGCAAAAAGGCGTGCTGATGAAGTGGTATTGCCTACGATGTCATTGATGTAGATGAGGAACAGAAGTGGTCCTAAAACACTACCCTGAGGAACTCCAGAACGAACCTCTGTAAGTCCAGATAAAGTACCATGCACAGAGACCTGTTGGTGCCTGCCACTGAGAAAGGATGAAATGACATCCAGTATGTTTTGAGGAAACTTTAAGGCGTGAAGTTTCTGAATTAGTTTTGAGTGAGATACCATGTCAAAGGCTTTCGTTAGATCAAGAAATGCTGCGTGCACAGGCAAACCTCCATCCAGTGACTTCGTAACCTCATCTATAAACAGAACTAACTGCCCCTCGCAAGATCTTTTTGACCGGAACCCAAACTGATTCGGGTGAAAAAAACCAATACTGTTTAAATACCCCAGAATGTGTGTGCAAAGGATTTTTTCAAAAAGTTTGGAGCAAGCACACGTCAATGAAATAGGGCGATAACCATCCGGTTGATTGGCACGACCTCCCTTTTTGGGTATTGGTGTGATGATTGCTTTCTTCCAATCGTCTGGAATCATGCCATGTGAAATAATTACTTTGAACAAACCGGTTATGGCAGCTGATAAAGAAGGTGCTAATTCCTTAAGGAGTCGAGGGGGGATCATGTCAGGCCCAGGGGGCTTTCGCTTTTTGACTCCCAAAAGCAACTTGAGGATACCCCTCTTGTTAATGAAAATTTCGGGAAAAGAAACAATTGGTAAGGATGAAGGCAAATGCAAATCGCGATGGAGTGAAGGCACATCATCTTGAAAAACACTGGAAAAGTAATCATTAAGCATGGTAGCTTTAGAATAGGAATCATGCACACTATTCCCATCTGTAGCAACAAAAGGTGGCAAAGAATTTTCAGTTCGCAGTGATTTCAAATATCTCCAGAATGCCCGTGAGTGGTCACTTTCGACAGATCTCGCAATAAACCTATCGAAAAGCAATGAGTTCAGCCTGGCACATTCATCTTTTATCTTAATAAAATTCATTTTATCGTGGGGGAGGCCGCTACGCCTGAATTTGGCATTTGCTTTTCTTTTGCGTCGAAACAATCCTGCGAGCTTTTTGCTGGACCAAGGGAACTTATTGTTGGCACTATTGGCGTTCTTTCTTATTGTTGGGATCCTGCTGAGACAGTCCAATAAGGTACCCTTGATAGTTGTCCAAATTTCATTAACAGTTCTGTTCATGATATTGGTTTCAAGGAAAAGAGGGTTTGTTAAAAGAATTGCATTCAAAGAAGCCCAGTTGATAGAAGAATAGTTAGGAAAAGAAGATAAGCCTTTTGCATTTTTTCGACGGGCGTTTCGATTTGTGCACTTATCGGGCTTAAAGGTCAGGAGCACGGATTCGTGATCCGACAACCCAGGCACCACCTCAACATCAGGTAACGGCGATTCAAAATTCATCATTGCCAAATCCAAAATGTTTGCACAAGAAACAGTGACCCGTGTTGGGATGCTAACTAACTGTCTAAGGGTAAATGAACCAATAATTTTATCAACAAAATGGTCATTTGCTGTAAAGCCATTGGTAGCATTGAACTGTGGAGAATAATTTGGGCAATTGAAGTCACCACATACTAATATCCTGTGATCTCGCGATACATGGAATGAAATTGAGTTGTAAAGTTCATCAAAGAGAAAAGAATTGACAGAGAGATTGGGTGGTAAATACACACTGGAAATAAAGATTTTACAATGCTTGCGCAGACTAAGGGAACACCATACGATTTCTAACTCAGATTCATGGGGCAGGCCAGATTCAACTGAGATGCTGGATAGGTCATTTCTAACACCCAGTATTATCCCACCACCACGTTTCTTTAGCCTATCCTTTCTGTAAGTGGCAAAATTTGCAGGAAGAATTTCTGCGCTAGAGATATCAGGATGGAGCCATGTTTCTGTTAAAAAAATAACAGAAATGTTGTGATGATGGAGGAATTCCCATAACTCAAGACGTTTATCCAGACTCACAATTGACCGACAATTCAAAACTGCCATTTTAATACCATCATGGGAAATCCTTTTATCGCAGATTTTTAGAGAACCAGTACCAGGGAGGAGAGGATCATAAAGAGATCCATCAGGAACACAAGCATTGGTGTCAAAATCTGGTAGAAGCAATGAAACCACGACCCTGTCATCGGCAGGTGCGGTTGGGAAATGAACTGCGGGATTTGCAAATGTGGAAAAACTCGATATATGATTTGGACTGGGAGAGTTTACAGAGAGAGGTGCAGTATCCCTCGTAACAATTTCACCGGAAAAATCGGCTGAATGTTTAGGTGAATGGGATGCCACGACAGTGCAATCGGCCGCTTTACGAAATGCGCGCCTTCCGTCAGCTGATTTTTGCGCCGAAAAACTCGCAGATCGCTGGCCGATTGCACTGTTTACGAACTGAAATGCCGAGTGACTCTGAACCCGCTCTGAACCAACAACAACGGAAAACAAATGGTAAAGCATCAATGAAGTATGGGCTGAATTTCTGGCGTGCACTGCTCGAAAAAATACCCAATGACATATGACAATGGCGATGTATGAACGGAGCAAACAACATAAAAACAGGACGAACAGGTCAACGCACAAATTTGACAAAACGTGAACAACGACAAGGCAGGAATTTTTGCGCACGAATTTGATTGAAAAAGTTTTGTTGCTGCAGACCAAGCTGGATGTACACTCCGCAACTTCCAGTTGGGCTTGTCGAGTTTGGCGTGAAGTTCGGTCGCGGCTGATCAGCTGTCAGTACCATGGCTGTTGGGAATGCTGATGACCCGTGATCTGAGGGAAGGCGAAGGTTGAATTGTGTCCAAGGCTTGGCTTAGATGCAGCACCAAGTCCACCTAGCAATGCTACAAGCATTAAGTCCAGGTTTTCGACACCTGTACGACTGAGATGCAGGCCATCCCTTGAGAGCCATGAACTTTTGCGCGCAAAATTGATGTCACCGAAAGAACAGTTCAAAGACTTACAGAGTTCGTAAAGTTTGCTGTTGGTGTGAAATACCAGTTCCGAAGGCAAATCCATCCTTTCGACGATGGCCGAGAATGCAATGTCGGCGAAAGGTGCCTTTGATCTTATCAGGACAAGCAAGTCTCTAACTTCAGCGACGACTTGGGAGGTATTGAAGCAGGAACCCAAGGTGTTCGTTCCCACGTGAAGCACGATGTTTTTGATGCCTTCGTGCAACAATCGCCTGGTCCGGATTGCATGACCCAGGCCAGATATGGTGGCCCCGGGAAGACTGTGGACTGCGCAGCCAGGAATGGTAGACACTGAGGAGTGTTTGACGATCGAGTCACCTAAAACAACACTTGACGCACCACGATCACCGAATGACAAGATCTTCCCTTTATGTGGCATTTTCATTGCTCTTTATTCTGTTTGATTTTATGGCCCATGTTGCCCCTGCTCCTTCTCCAATGTCCATCATATCTTCTCAAAAGTGCATTTCCAATCATTGTCTCGACTTTCTGATAAGATTCTGATTTGCAAGAAGATACCTACTGCTCTTAGCAGACACTCAATGCGCTGAACGAGCCACTCAGTGAAGTATATTTTTTCCTAATCCACTTCCGCAAGCGGCAAGCTAGTCTGTGATTGGTTGTTGGGAATTCCAGCCAATTTCAATATTTAATTTTCCAAACCAAACCTGACCTGACCTAACTCTATTGCGACCAAAGAAAGAGTTGCGAAGCGGTGGCAAAATGACAAATGGTAAAAAGCGTTGGCTTAGCAAAACTGCCAAAATGCGTCATGAATTCAGACGACGGGATTGGCTGTTGCGATGCTCCTGTGCACGGAAGTGGATTGGGGAAAAATATGCCTCAGAGAACGCAAGCTGGAAGTGGCGGTTGAGAAAAACGGATGCCAAAGAATTCCCTTCGCATGTAGGGGCCCTGAATTGGGCCGAAACATTTTTTTCAGTCCAGTTGAAAAAAAATCAATTTAGGCCCCGACAGGTCTGGGGACGTCATTTTTCAGAGGGGGGCTTGGCAGATTCCAGGAGGGGCTTTGCCTCCAAAACACCCTCTAGCTCCGGGGCTGTTTTCAGCTATATCGCCAATGTGGTACTATACGCCAGACGTCAACGCATCCCTTCCTGTTTCTCCGTCACCTTCAAATTTACGATTCCTCCCTTCACAAATGAATGACGATAAATATATTAAAACAGGACATCAAGGGCTCATCAAGCATTCGCACAGGCAAATACTGATTGTGTGCATCGAGTTAAAAATAAGCAATCGATGCTGGCGTCAGATTTAATATGTCAATACGTCAGTGTAAATTTGCAAAAATGGTTTTTGTTGTTGTCGGCAAGACTGTTGTGATAGCGCTGAGGACGTTGGTTGTTAATCCAAACTATTTTAAATTCCAAATACTTTTTATGAGTTTCACTTTTTTTTTTACTTTTTTTTTCTTGAATTGTTGTATTCGTGGTCCTGATAACTAGCAGGAACAGTCTGCCCTGTTTTACGCAGGGTGAAGCGAAAAGGAGGCATGCTTTTGAAAGTCAAAATATGTCCCTCGCCTTCAAACGTCCCATGACAGACCCAGCTGATCTCAGTTTTGAAATCATTTCTAACGTTGCTATTGCGGCATTTTACATATCCAGATTGCATTGTGTGTTTATACCGCAAAGACTGCACGCAAATTAAACATGAAGGGCAACACCGAACTGCCCTAATAATTTTCTGAAAGCTGCAATGCACTCATTCTTCTGGGTTTGTCAAGAGACTTTTGAAAGATCTCGTGTAAAGGAAAAAATAACTTTCAAGTCAACTGAGATTCGTAATGCCTCCACGAAACACCCTGAAATATCAGAGTTGTGGTGCGAGATATGCGAGCAAGTGAAGCTGCGATCGGCGCAGAATAAGCAGGAAGGCCATTCCAATCAGAAATTGATCGATGGAAAACGGGCACTAAATATTTTTGTTATGGGAAGGGGAATAATCAGTTCAAATCCATTGTCAGTGCGGGTTTAAGGATAGCATGACAAGGCAAGTGAAGCCAGCATTACCAGCGATACTCAATATATTCAGATGGTGGCACGGCGACGCTCTTCTAGGGTGGAAAAATCATGTTTTTTTAGAATAGCTATTGTAACACTGAACTGTCGCCAGCATTTCTGAGTTCTAGCCCTAGCGGCTAACGTTTGTGCGGATCCCATATTGCACAAACATATTCCAGATAGCAAGATGATAGCGTAACGCAAGCATTGCATTCTTCATGAGCTCAACACAAAACATTCAGGGACCAATTAATTTGCTCCGTCATTCTCATATTGAGGATATGTCAAGTGAAACCCTCCAAATAATTTATCCCATGTTGTGCTCACATAATGATGTAATGATGTAACACGCCAACGCACGGAGGTTTTTTTTTTTCAAATATTAGGGGGAGTAAATTTTCAAGATGATGGGTCGGGCAAATTTTGTTCCTGAATATTTTGCGTTAAGCTAATAGCTTAATTAAAATAGCCTCACGAAAAATTGTTGGTGTTGATGAACTCGTATGTAAAAATGGTTCATGGCTGTACATCAAATGTTGCGTAGAGCCACAGTGGGGGCTCTCGCAGGCCTGCAGAACTCCCCCAAAGGTTTGTTTCGTGGTTTTTTGGGGACATGAATCAGGGAATGTGGGAACGGAGCACATTTTGCAATGACATGTTTTCAATTCAATTCAATTCAAATTCATTTTATTTGTGGAGTTGCCTCCTCTCAATAATTATTTACAATGCATGGCATATGCAACACATAAAAAGCAGAATACAAATACAGTAGTGCATAAATACAGAGAACTTAGTTACGAAGCCCTAGAACTTTCCTCAAACGACCATGTAAAATAGGAATACTGAGCGGTTCAACGAAAACATTTCCTGGCAACTCATTCCACTCGGAAATAGTTCGTCTTATGAATGAGAATTTTCCGACGTCCTTTTTACTGCTTATAGGACATATTTTAAAAGGGTGGTCATTCCTGGAGTAGTACGATGGCACTTTAACGTAATGAAGCAAGTCACCCCAGCCACCTACATTGGCTACAATTTGGAATAGAGCAAGAAGTCTGGCAATCTTTCTTCTGCCTGCAAGAGACTCCCATCCAAGCGTGTTGATCATGCTGGAAACACTACTGGTCCTTCGAAAGTCGCCCATGACGAACCTTGCTGCTCGACGTTGGATACATTCAATCATGCGGCAGTGAGAAAGAGTAAGAGGATCCCAAGCGGGGGACGCATATTCAAGGATCGGCCTCACCAAGCTTGTGTATGCAAGCTCCTTTATTCGAGTCGGGCAGTTCTTGTAATTACGCCTAACAAAATTAAGGGCCGAGTTTGCTTTTTTCAAAGTTCGAGCAAGATGAGGATACCAGTTTAGTTTCTGCTCAAGCACCACGCCGAGATATACAATTTCGGGCACACTCGGAAGCACATTATCGTGAAGATTATAATTGCACTTTTCTTTTTTACATCAACATTTTTTACAAGCAATGGAATGAAAAATGGAATGCAAAATATGGAATGCAAAATTGCAGAGGGCGGAGCATAGAAAACAATTTTACACACGTTCTCGATGGACAAAATCTTATCCCCCAAACTGACGCATCATACTTGGGAGTTGTTTTTAATTGTAAACTTGATTGGTCCCGTCAGGTTGCAGCTGTTTCGAAAAAAGCCAATGGTTCACTTTATTTTGCAAGGAATTTTAGAAAATGTCCAAAGAAACTTCGCGAGCTTGCCTACTTTACTTTGGTCAGACCAATTCTCGAGTATGCATCAACGTCTATAGGGATCCTCATCTCACTTCCCATTGCGATTCTTTGGAGCGTGTTCAAAGGCGCGCTGCTCGCTTTGTTGTAGTTGTAGGGGACTACCGCAAACGGAGCAGCGTCACCGCAATGATTGCTCAGCTCGGTTGGCCTAAGCTTGCTGAGAGAAGAAAGGTCCACCGCATTTTGTGTATTTATCGAATCCTTGGCAACTCCGGGAGGTGGGGAAATTTGTTTTCCTTGATTGCGCCTCCATCTTTTTACAGTCGCCATGACCATCCTTATAAGATAAAGCCGTTAGCATTCAAGAGTGATAAAGGAGTTTGAAAATTAATTCATTCGGATTTCAAACATTACGAATTGCTCCATAAACGATTTGTAGTTGGTGACTATAGACGTTTTAGCAGTGTTACGCAAATGATATCATGTCAGGTTGGAGGTCTCTATGGCACATCGACGGAAGGTTGCCAGGCTCGTTGCCCTTTTTCAAGTGCTGGCTAATCTTGGCGGCTGGGGAGAGCTGTTACATTATGTTAACCTCCCAACCTACTATTCACGTCATGACCATAACTTTAAAATAAATCCTCTTCGTTTCAGGCGGGAGGTTGGGAAATATTCCTTCATAACGAGGACGCAGTGCGTGACTGGAATCTCCTCCCTTGGAGTGTCTTTGAACAGCCTTTAAGCATTCCTATTCTGCAAAGACGCTTGTCAGCGCTGCCCTGATGTCATTAACTATTGGTACTTAAATAAGTTGATTTGAACATTTTCGACAGATTTGTCGAAAATGTTCAAATCAACTCTTGGATTTCAAATTCATTCCGCATCTTTGATGTTTTTAATCAGACTATTGAGCGTTCTTTCATTTTTTATGTATTTCATTGTTTTTCAGTGTTCATTGATTCTGATATGAGGTGTACGCCTCTTAAAGAAATAAAGTATTCAATTCAATTCAATTCAATTCAAAAAACCGAGAAATTCATGTCTCTCAGCAACATGTCATGAAAGGGAAACACATTTTGGTCTTGGTCTCGTCTTTGTCATTTGTCTGCCCCATTTCTCGTGCCTGTTTTTTCCCGTTTTTGAAGTTTCTTATTGTTTTTTATGCAAAAGTGTTATTGTTATGTATGATAGTGGGGAACCACCCACAAAATACAGTCAATCAATCAATCAATCAATCAATATCACAAGACAAAGGTAGAATGATATTCGTAACAGCAGTGTCACAGAATTCGCAAAGGTTGCAGTTATGTTGAGACACTGAGTATTTTGGCCACAAATCATTCACATTTTTTTTGGGAAAATAGGATGACCACCCACTTCTTGGGCGATTTCATATTCGCTTCACATCAAGCAGATTTGTTTTTTCAGGGAGAACATAACTCGTGTGACTTCCCAGTTGGTTGCAACAACTCTTCAAATTTTAATTTTTTTAATTGTCCTCCACCGCAGATTCCGAAACATTTTTCCAGACGCCGGACACGATGGCATGAAATAGGACTGAACAGTTTATTGGATATTTTTTATTTCTCATTTGCAATAGAGAATGGTATAACATTTTCACCCCACTCAGACGGCTCCTTCAGTTTCGTTCAACATGCTCCCTCGGGCCTGCTGGTTCAATCGCATCAGGCATCTCACGCGGATACCGAAAACGTCTTGTGGCGTTGACAAGTGATAACGGTTTGTATCCTTTGCAGATTACAGCTCATTCCACTTGAAGATATGAGCTGAGAATGCTTCACACTCTTCCATTTAAATACACAGAAAAACTTTAATTTCTATGCCAAGAATGAAGTTTTCGACAGAATTTTCATTGTTGAAAGAATTCTGAATTCACTCTGAGCCCACTTGGGAGCATTCTTGGCTCATATCTTCAAGTGGAATGAAGAGTAGCTGAAAAGTTCTCAGAATTTCTGTTGGTTGAGGCAAGCGCTTGTACCAGTGTAGCAGCAACCAGTGCATGGTCGCGCTGCTTCATGGTTCCGGATATTCCGCAAAAGCTGGAAGTCTCCCTCCAGATAAACCCAAACGATGAGCGAGATCAGCACCATTTGCCGTTTTCAGGAACCTCCGGACACCCCTGGGACTGTGCTATCTGTGACAACAGGAGGTCACTTTAAGAGCTGAATTTTCCCATTCTGCTCTCCCACATTCTCTTATCGAAAAGGGGAGATGGCTGAGTTGTTGCCAATGTAATATTCAAACACAGTAATTTTTATGCGACCTGATCGGTCCTTTTTTGTGTATCTTGTATTCGGTTACCAGCTTTTATCAGTTGACAGGTGAGATAAC
>JASGXE010012120.1:0-13722 GCA_030068105.1 Sinentomon sp. SZTP_YWyxl
TTTATTGGCGATGGAGTTTTTAATCTTATGTTACAGTATAAAAAATTTTATCATGTTCATTTTGGGCTCACTGAACTGAAGCATGATTGAAAGTAAGAAAAAAGGGAAAATTCGTGTTCGGCAAGAGTTTACCGCAACGCAGATTCTTGTTATTGGTAGTTTTGAGAACAAGCTGATGTTGGAATTTCTTTTTGGGGAATGTAAGGTAGTATTTCTTGATTATGCAATCACTAAAACATATTAATTTGTGAAGGGTGAAAAATGATCAATGAAAATTTTTGTCTCTGCATTCTCGAACTAAAATATCTGCTACTTTTCTATAATGTAAAGTTCTACGGATATTTACAGCTGCCAAACTTCAACCAGTTGACCTCTTTGGCTAACCGTTATGCACATTTCTGTATTGCCATACATGCTCGATAAGAATCATCTTGACAGGTGGAGATAAAGGGGTTTTTAATTTTTTTTTTAATGGGGCATCCTCAAACAGCCCTGAAAATCTTCGATTTTTCAAGAACACCCAGCAAACTTTCATTTATATGAAAAACTATGCAAGTGTTGTGGTACTTGTGCCCGTTGGGTATTGCTTTTTGGCGGTAATGTATAGTGGCAGCGGAAAAAGATTACTCATACGTGTGGTTTTCCCATTTGATTGTTGCCTCCGAAACTTTTCTTTCTTTCTTTTTACTCTTATGCATTTGGTAGAAATTAAAGCGCCAAATTGCAACGGAGCTTTCTAGAGGTGTCAGATTTTGACATTAGTGATGAAAGAGGATCTTTTATTTCTACAGCATGGAGTTTTTGCTAAAATCTCAAGAATATAAATTTTTCACATGTATAGGTAATCTTTTTCCGCCACCAGTATACAGTGTCTAGGGAGAGCGTCAAATGTAATAATTGATCCTGTTTATGCTGCATGGTCTTTAGCAGCCAATCACGCACTTTGGTCCAAAATTTTTTGTCCTCCCAATTGCTGTTGTTTTTCGACCGCTGTTGTCTGATTGGTTGATTGATGATTGGGAAATGCAACTCAACCTGAATTAGAAGTCTGACTGTTTCTTTTGACAAGCTGCATTCCATTTGAGATACAGAGCAATAATCGTGCATTCAGGTCACTCCTACTGCAGACAAAAATTGTCCTTCTTGTCAATTGCATATTCATTTTATTTTCAAGCACATGGCTTCAGTCGGGTTTCAGTGATACTTGCATTCGCCGCACACTCACATCAGTCACATCATTTTAATAAGACTGAAAAGAGAGGAGGGAGGGAGTGGTGGGAGGGAGGCAGCCGAGATTGCTTTGATGGAGTTGTTACATTTCCGAATATCTTTTCATTTTTAGCATGCTGTTCAAGTGACATTTGGTTTTGTGGCATTCTTATTGAGGAAATTGAATTATTGTCCATAAAATATGTGAATGACCATTATTTGGCTCCTGTTTTATCTGATTTGCAAGTTTTCTGTTTTTTTTTTTCTTCCTTTGAGAAACAAAAAAAACACGAATAATTTTTCCAGAATGGTACGATATATACCATCGTCCGTAAAATGGTTTTTTGTGCTGCAGAAGGCATGATGAGAGGGAAAGAAGGCACTTTTAGCACCTTCTTTCCCTCTCATACCATCGTCCATCGGTCTTTTGGAGTGTTGCACTTCAATGCCGTGATGAATGACATTTTTGTTTTTGTGAGAATCTATCGCCAAGAGCATACTAAATTAGAATTTGTTCCTGTACTCTTTTCTGCCCTTTTTACACCCAATACCCACCTTGCATTGCAGGCTGCACAATTTACCGATGGAATCGGGTATCTCGGACGGTAGTCAACAGATTGGACTGCTCAAAGCTACTCCCCTGCTCTGAGAGCCTTCAATCGATGAGCCTCGACGAGAATATCAGTCCTATTCACTATCAGGTTTGTTGGTTACCATCACATTTTGTTACAGCAAATTAAAAACATTGTTTTGCATTTCGGACAAAAGTCAGCTTGTGAATGTGTGCCATTTGCCAGCTGTCGGATTTAGTATCTGTCAAATTTCTCAACTGATTTACTTTGAGATTTTTCACTATAATGAAGTGGTGTGCACACATTTATTTTTTTTATTGTCGTTTCATTTCAGTTTTTAAACTTGGCCTCAAAGTTTTAGCATCAAAGCTCTGTGAGCAATAAAGGTGAAAAAAAAGAAAAATAAAGGTTTTTATTAGAACCATTTAACGAGTGTGGACTTAATTTTGATGCTCACATGTGGGATAGTGGCCTTGCTGTGGACAGCTTCTCCCACCTGCATTCTTTATTTATGCTGCTTTAGGTGCTGGTTCGTTCGACTCATGGTGAATTCCCACAAAAGGTCTTTTTCGCCATGAAGTGCAAACACTTTAATTTAAAATCTTGGGCTACTTAGTTGTATTCTGATTTGGTGCACTCTCTTGAATTGCCTATGCTCCCACCCAGGTGACCAGTATGATCATTCACGAAAGTGAGATCTACGTCGGCACGTCATGGGGCTGCCTGGTGGCAGCGGATGCCGTATCTCTTCGGCCAATCACTATCTTCCGTCCTTACCAAGGTGACGTACAGGCAATTGTGCCATTAGTGGTTCCTGGCTCTCGTGGGGATTACTGCCAAGGCGAATCTGATTCAGATGCCGGAACAGATGTTGATTCCACAAGGAAATCTCCTGTCCTAGCCACAGTTGGGATTGGCTACCGGAATTTGATTGGCCGTTTCATGACTGGTGATACCGGTGATAAATTGTTAGAAAAGTCACAAGCCAAAGGTGATATATTTTGCATCCTCTGGCGGACAGAAAATTGGAACACACTATAATTTACGATTTCCATCTTTAATTTTATGCAGCTTACTGCCAGAAGGGCTTAGGTCACGTTCTTTTCAGAACAAAAGTTCAACAAAAATAGGGAACATCCACTTGCATGATCGAATGTCTTGCAGTTCCAGCACCACTCTATTTTGGTGTGAACTTTATTTGCTGAAAACCACTCCTGGGTTTAACGCAAGCATTTTTCAAAGGTTTGCTCCTACAGCAATTTTACAAAGGTAAAGAGAACAGTATTTAAGGTGGCACAGCACCCGCGCATAGTGTTTTTTTCATTCCGGTCCATAAAATGAGAACCGCATGAGGTAGGATACTGAAATTTTGCATCAGATATCAGCTTCACAACGTAAAAAGGCCTGCCAAATGCCAAGTCCCCAGGAGTTTTAGTTTTCAAGTTTCAGGTTTTTTATTTTTCGTTATTTTGCAAATGTAGCATGTACCTTTTCTCAGAAGTGGTAAGGGTTAGGGATGTCCAGTTTGCACCAAACTGTTGTCTAATGACGCCTTCATTCACTGAAACTCAAATTTTAGGCAATCATGAAGGATTTTTGTGTTAACAGCAAAATCGCTTGCGCATTGTTTAAAGCGATAAGGTTTTTTCACGATTGCATGGCCAAAACTCACTTTAGACCTTTAAAATGTCCATTTTTAGAGTTTCAGCATCTTCCTCAGACAGAAATACATAAGGGATCCAAATTTCAGCTTTCTACTCCTGCCCGATCCTAAGAAAAGGTACATCAAACATGAAAAAAGGGGGTTTTCAGAAAACGCGCAAAAAGTGTAGGGACTGAAAAAATATTCTACGCTAATTGCGTAAAATGCTCAGCGGGTGAGCGAACTTTGAAGCCTCATATCTCTGAAACTATTGGAGCTACAGCAGTGAAATTTTCAGAACTTGTTCTCCACAAGTAGGAGATCAAGATGGGATAAACTCCCGAAAATGCTAAATTTTTGCATTTTTGGGTGCTGTGCCACCGGGGGGGTAGGGGTCAAAATTCCAACTTCCGTATTTATGATCCGATTTTGTTCAAATTTGGTACACTGTCAGGGCTCATATGGAAGGTCACTCACACAAAATTTCACCTCATTAGGTCAAGTTGTTTCTGAGTTGTGGGGTCAAAGGTCACAATTTGGTGACCTAACTTCAACGCAAGATTATAGGAGAACCGGTAGAGATTTTTTGATCTGGTTTGGACTAAAATGTCACAAAAGTAATTAATTTTTGGGTGATAGAGCCGCTTTTTGAAGTTTTTTCTTGGAAACATGGAATATTCCTCATTTGCGGCAGAAACGATACAACCTTTTTCCTGATAATGGCCCAAAACATTATGAACAACTTAAAATATTGAAATTCCTGCTCTATCACCCAAAAGAGCATACTTTTTTTCTTTCAGTGTGCCAAATTTTACCTCTCTAGCACTTCTGGTGGCTGAGAAAAAACATGCAAAAGTTCGAAAAATGTCAAAAAAGTGAAAGCGGTAAAAACGTGCCTTGAATACTGTGGCTTTTTCGAAGTCCATGCAAAAGTGCTGTCGCACGGGAATCGCGATAGCTCTTCAACCAATAAAGCTACAGTAATGGCAATTATATCATTGGAATCAGCATGAAATGGGCTATTTGGTGGCATCAAAAAACATGAAGTCCAAAAATCATGTAATTGTCATTTTTCTGACCCCTTCACCCCCTTAAAATCTGACTGGAGACTCGTTTTTTTCTCTCAACTTTTGTGCAGTCCTTCTGGCAGTCAGCCTTTCATTTTTTTATTCGTGGGTCCGGTTCATAAGACATGACTTGGCAGAGACTAGGCTTGAGTCATTGCTCTTTTGTTGATTGCTGAGATGGCACACATGGCTGCCATGCGTTGCCTTCCCAACAATCAACAAAACAGCAATGACTCAAGCCTAGTCTCAGCCAAGTCATGTCTTATGAACCGGACCGTGGATTGAAAGCATTGTTGAGGTTTACCTGTTTTTATGTCTCCAAAGTTTTATTCCTAAAGTATTTTCCTTATGAATACAAATTGATATTTGTCCGTTGGTATTTGTGATGTTCGAGCTAGTACAAACCCTGTTTTGTGATATTCATTTGATGCTTTTAGTTCCGTGCAAGTTGCTTTTTAGCCTTCCATTCTGATAGTCAGAAATCAGTGCATAATTTTGTGCGTTTACTGTTTACGTTAACAGTGCGTTTTCTGTTCAAAGCTTCCACTTTTTATTTTTGATATTATCTGACTTTTTTTGTTGATTTTAAAACCCCTGTTTATGCGAACGGTATAGGTCGTCGCTGGGGGAGGTAGGGGGAAAACCCGGTCTGTGAGGACCAGATAAAAAACCCCTCCTTACAGCCCATGAGAACTGCATACCAAATAAAGAGAGGATGTGGAAGGAAGTCTTCTGGGAGAACCTCTTACCACATCCTGTCGTCTAGCTTCTGCCACAAGCCAGCGGGAGCGGCACTGCCACTGCCGTAGCCCTATTTTCCCTTGCCACTCCTTGTCGCACCCAGTCCGCCATCACTTTTTCTCCTACCAGGTCCAATGTCGAACTGATCCGAATTCCGTTTTTTATGCCATCATCTTCACGTTGTTGGCTGATGTGATATTGACAATGCTGTGCATGAGCTGAAGAAAGTCAAAAGGGAGAGAAAATAACTGTCCATGCTGCCATCTGTTAGATTAGAATGTAATGCCATCAAATGGCGGGAGAGAAGATCGCGATAAATTTTGCTGTTTGTCGAGAAAAATTTAGGTCCAAATAAAAAAAATCCACCGAAATAGAAGATGCTTTCTTTTTTATTGTGGCGTTTAATTTTATTCCAAAGCAAAAGGCTTTTTTTACCACTTTGTGCCACTTTGGATTTATTTGGCCGTTTCTTACATTGGGGCGTTTGTCCACTCTCATTCAGCAATTTACCACTGGCACTATTTTGGGACAGGGTTTTTCACAGCAGAACGACCTGAGAAATCTGGTTGTTTTGGAAAATAGTGGCTCCCACTCCCAGGAGAACCTTGATTCCAAAAAAGGACCAAAATCCTTGAATTTGATGATTTTTTTTGCAAAACCTTGAAAACTGACATCCGCCAGCATTCTGAGAACCTTGAAATAACTTTGGACTTTGAGGGAAGCTCTGGAACCTCCAACCAAAAGCTCTGTCCCTTGGAACACTGCTGTTAGTGCTGTCCCAGGCCCCACTTTGGTGGCCTGTGGTCATGGACGCTGCTATCTGACACTCAAGGGGGGAACTTTCGGATTGTTAAAAAATCATTGAAAATGGTATCTTGGGGTTTTTGGTGATCTTATGCACAAAACTTTCCTTTGGAAGTTACGGACTAAAATGCGAAGGCACCTAAGTGAATTTTTATGCTTTCTCGTAATCCATCGGTAAATGACATCTTTCATAAAAATGACCATTGCACAGAAAGGAAGCAGATTAGACAAAATTTGATCATTCTACCCGAATGAGTGTTTTTTTAATAAGTATGCCAAATTTCAACCCCCAAGTAGCTCGTAGGCTGAGATATGGCACAAAAAAGTTCGACGATGCCAAAATACGTTTTTCGAAGTTGAAAAAATCAACTCATCGCAAATCTTCAATTTACTTGGAACCCTGATTTTTCATGTTCGGCAAACTTTCGAATGCAAAATCTCAGCTTGGGAACAACATAGAAGGTTAAAAATTGGCATACTTATGTAAAAAAGAGTGTTCTGAATTGGCTAGAATGGTCAAAATCCGACTATCCTGTGGTGTTTCCATGATACAAGTGTATTTTCATTTTGTGGCAGTAAAAATTTACTGCTTTTTGACGCGATAAACATTTATTTGATTCTGGCGCAAAAGTGAAGTTGGGCGTAAGGTTGCTGACCTTTCTAGCCAAATTCTACATCAGTTTTGGTGACTTTGGTGCAAACTAGAGGTCTCTAGCTCTAATGGTTTAGGCGCTGCAGTGATCAAAAGTTTAGTCTACTTTTTGTGTATAAATTGGCCACAGCTGCTAAACTAATGGCACTAAGGGTGTGAAATTTTGCACAGATCTTAGTTAAAATGACCCCATATGTGTGCAAAGTTTAAACAAAATCGGTTGAAAAATAAAAAAAATGTGCCCGAAGGTTCCCCCCCCTTCAGAAAGCCCTGAAAAAAACCTGGAAAATGATTTTCAAAAATTGCTGGGAACCATGGCAATTGGCATTATTGTGTTGGTCAACATTGTGTGATCCATCATTGTTTCGTTGCTTGCAGCATTTTTAACAGTTTTGTTATCAGTGTCCTTTTTGTTGCACATCTTATTATCTTAGTTCTTTCCATGATCTTAATTCTCCAGAAAAGTTATTTTGAGTTTTTCTTTTCATTTGGAATTTGGATTCCGCTTCCTGCAATCATTTTGAACTTGCATTTTAACACGTTTTCACTTGTTTTCCCATTTTGGAAAAGTTTGTTCTAACCAAAGCGAGACTTGAGATGTTTTACAATAAAAGACTTTTTCAACAAATAGTATTGTGTTTTGTTGTCTTGTTTCTGACTGCCAACGCCTTATTCTAAAAAAAACATGGAACCATTAGAAACTTCTCTATTTTTGGAAGGTGGGATTTTCTGGCAGTTTTGGAATAGTTTTTGGTAAAATGCTTTGATTTTAGCAGGACTAGAGCATGGCTTGTTGAAATTTTGAATCGTGAATGTGTGTTTTCTTTTAATTTTTCTGGCATGGCATGTGCTGTGTATGCATATATTTGTTGTCCGCTTCTAAACCTGCATGACCAACGATACATTTTAGATGGAAGCTCAAAAATCCCATTGCCAGAATAGATGCCACCCAATCAGCAACAGCCTCTGTCTAGTCTTTTGACCGGCGGTGCATCTTTGAACTACCTAGACTTAAATTTAGCTCAAATTCGTGTGACAATGATGGATTTCCTGACTCGGAATAATAACTCTGTCATTTGACGAAAAAACTGAAAACAAACACCCAGCCCTCACCATCAAGCCAAATGAGTCCAACCTCGAAAGGATCACAAAATAAGATGGTCCCAAATTACATGGCTGTGCAAACAAATCCGGTAGATATTAATTCTGAATGCAGGGTTGAGTTGAGAGGGCATATAATGACATGACCTGTGGACATTCTTTCCAACAGAAAAAGCCAAGTCTAAGCGGGAAAATTACCACCAGCAAGCTACTTCCATCTTGAGATGGTGAAATTCGTTGAATGTTTAAAATTGTTTCTTGAAAATGGAGTCTGGTCTGGCTGATGGACCCTGAAGGGTGAAACAGGAATAGCCCATGAAGTTGAAATTAATGTTGCATGCATAACGCGATGGTGATCTCATGCCAGAAACCAGTACCACAAAAATTCAAAACAGTGGAGTTCTCCTGATGCACATTTCAATCAATTTCGATTTTTGGGCCACTTACATTTAAATACCTTTTTTTTTACCTTACTTCATTACCTTGTTTTTACCTTACATGTTTTCCTTGTACCTTTGCATTTACCTTACCTATTGCTAATATCTTATCTACCCTTAGTTTTTCAATAAAAAGGTATTTGAAATTGTTGGGGTTTCGTGATTTCTGAAGAAAAGTCATGGGTTTTTTGAAATGGTGGCGACGATTTCGTCGATGAAAGGGCAAAACAGTGCAGTTGTTGAGTTTGAGAATAGGTTTTCCAGTTTTTTGGCAGTAATTGGTGCTCATAAAACTCCCTGTAAAACACAGCAAATCTAATGACAAAATTTAGACCTTACGGAAATAATGTTAGTCCGTGAGCACCATATAAAAATATTTATTGTGAGAAGAGTGTTAAAAGTTCATGTGGAGAACAGTATTATCACTGTTCATGAAGTCATCCCTGCAAAACAGTGCGACCACTGCAAAACTCAACTAATCGTAAGTGCGCACAGTGTTTTTGAACTTGTCACTGTTTTTCATCACACGTCTTGGTGATTAATTTGGAAATACGAAGGTCGGTAAATGAGTTTTGCAAGTTGGCCCCAAAAATTGAAAAGGAACGATTTACATTGAGTATACTTCCAAAAAATCAAGAAAAATGTTCTTTCGGAACATTCTTGCAAATTTTCAGCCATCTTTTGCGAGTTTCTGGAAAAATATTGTCTTACGAAAGGAGCTACTTTTGTCATCTGAATTGGCTGATTTTGAAAAGTATTTTTGACCAGAAGAAATTGCATCCCTGCCATGCCCTTTCGAATTTTCGGAAGAGGTCAAAAGCGGCACGGTGCATGCCCACATGTACCTTGACGGTGGGTGCCAAGAACAAATTTTTTCTCCTGCAGGGCATCCCCATTTTCTTCACTTTATGTGATGATGGACTCCGTCAACGACTGTGGTCCTCTGAATGTGAGAGCCACATGGACTCATTTTGGTGGGGTTTGAGAAGACGCCCGTCATGTGTGTCGCAATTTGGTCCAGTCGTGTGATTGCATAATGTTTATGAAGGATGCCAACTAACTCCAGCCCAACTAGCATCGAAATCCATGTCGAAATTGCACATACTTGGTGGGAGTTGATGAGGAAAAACCGTTTGGTGATGCTCAACTTCATTCATTCAAACTGCGTAAATTCCTTGCAAGTGTTTATCCATCAGCAAAATTAAGTTTCATCACATTTGTTTATTCTCAGCTGATAATTTTGAATAGCCGCAGTTGAATAATTTCATGTTTTCTTTGCGCACGAACTTGTTTGTTTACCTTTCTGCTGGATGGTGTTTGGACAGTTTGCCTAAGACACCATTTGATCCAAAGTTTCCGGAGTCTTCTGTAATCAGGGTAGATTGCTGAAACTGTGCCACTGAATAGGCACTTATTGAAAACAAAATCGCCAACAGGTGCGTTCTCACTATGTGGAACCACTTTCTTACACCATCGATATTTTGTTCCGTTCGTTGCTGGTATTTTCACTCCATAACAAGGGTTGTCTTTGAAACACCCTGTACCACTTTGGGATTGTTGAAACCACCCACCGGTAGCTGCAAACAGGGGTCACTGACCCGGGTGAACAACAATTGAAGTGGCCTGAATTTTGGTGGCGTATTCTTTGGGATACATCTGAATGAACAATTGAAATTGTCGATCCTGTTTCAGAACAACCATGCTTTTTCGGCAGAGTAAAAACCGGAACTTTTTTAAATGCCTGTATCTAAGTATTACAGAAGCTGATTCAAATTCCCTTTGTAAATTTGGTCAAAAAGGGTTGGCGTCGCAAGTGACCAAAAAATCACTGAAATCGGCTGAACGCCAGCCAAGCTCTGGGCCAACTTGAAAAACTCATTTACCGACCCACGTACCATGGTCTCATTGCTGTTTAGTTGCGTGTTAACATTACACTGATTTTTATTATTCATGTGATCTTTTAATGCCAATGACCGATGCTTCTTTTCCTCTCGCATCTTTAGCTTTACTCTTGCTCCATTGCTTTTGCATTACATTGATGAACCTTGCTGCTGACAGTGGAAGAAAATTAAACACTTGCAGTCCACAGACTTCAATGTTTATAAAAATCACTTTTCAGGACTGGACATTTGTGACATGTAAATTTGTTCTTGAAAGTCGCTCATTTACCCATTTTCAATCTTTTTGTGTCTGACTTTTGGTACAGGACAGAGCATTGCGATTTACTTTCGCCGCTGAACAAAGTGAAAGTGTCTGAAATGAACTGAAATTGAGTTGACCATGTAATAAAATCCGAGTACCATCAAGTGTCTGAGAACAGGACATTCGAAGTTGCTTTTGAAGTTTCTATCTTCCTTGGTTTATGAAATGAAGGAAGATGAAAGGGTGTGCCGTGGCCTCAAGCCATTCACAACTGACTCTATGTGCCTCCTTTTAGAGTTGTTCCTAAGTGGTCCTCATTATCAGGTGCCCAACAGAACTGATTCCAATGAACCAGTTCATTCATGAATCAATCGAATGACTCCAATGAATGAAAAAAGAGAAATCACATTTTACGATAACACAGTACACCTCAACGACTGCATTTGATGACACTTGATCCTAGGAAAGTACAGGTGCCAACAAATGCGGCTTGACCAAAACTGATGAGCTCCCAAGAACATCTCATGGAGGTGCAAAGAAAGAAGAAGAAACTGATTCAAAGACAGTCTTCTGGAAGGCTTGTTTATTGCAGGACATACACGAAAGGACTTCAAGGCAGTAAACCAACATGTCTGTTATTCCGAAGTAAATTATACTAGCACTCGCACTGGAGAAAGATTATTGGTCTGGGCCCTCAGTCGTCGGCCGGTGGGAATCTTACTCTTTTTACAAAGATCTTACAAAGATCTTCAGATAGCAAGCAAGGTGGTAAGCCATCAGCCTGTATTAATGCTGTGTAACTCGAAGCCAGCCACCTCCTCAGCCTATCAGGCCATTGCTGTGCCCAAAGTTTATGCCGTTTTTGACTGAGATACAGTAAGCCCAAAATCAGGTGAATTTCACTTTGCTGTGAAATCCAGGTGGATCGGGTACGGCCTGCTGTGAAATCCAGGTGGATCGGGTACGGCACATACCCAATCCACCTGGATTTCACAGAAAAGTGAAATTCACCTGATTTTGGGCTTGCTGTATCTCAGTCAAAAACGGCATAAACTTTGGGCACAGCAGTACGGCTGCAGGGGTGGTAGATCATTAAGGATCATTTTTGGTTTGGGTTACCACCAAGCATATTTCTCACCAAAACCCTTTTTATGCTGGCCTTCAATTATGTGGTCAATTTTTGTCACTATTCTGATGGATCAGTTATTGCTTTCCACAAAAATATTTCGGGAGTATTTCAAAACCAAAATATTTTTTGTGCCCTGATGGTTTTTTGCAGGCAATAATAATAGGAAAAGTTTGCACGACCAATAAAACCCTTGTGTTGCTCTGACAAATTGATAAGCCCTTAGGCACTGCCAGGAGCGATCGAACAGCTCCAGCTCATCCTAATGGAAGATAAAAAAAAAAATCACAGACCCTCGGTACCCAAACCCATGGTTGCTACCAACCTGGAAAACCTGGAATACTCAGGGAATTTTTTTCGCACCCTGGAAAACCTGGAAAACTCAGGGATTTTTGGAAAAAACCCTGGAAAACTGAATATTTCCAGAAAAACCAGCCAAGAAATGGAAAACAGAATTTCATAACATTTTTTTAGTTTATTTTTGTCTGCACCCTCCCTCCCATTTTTGTCTTGTCCTCGGATAAAACCCTGGAAAAAAGCCCTGGAAAAAACTGAAAATCCTTCTGGAAAACCTGGAAAACTCAGGGAATTCCGATTTTTCAAAACAGCAGCAACCATGCAACCCTCCATACCCTTCTTTTTATTTTCTTCCTCCACTATATGCTAATGTTTTTGTTGAAAAGAAACGATTACGGCGGCAAGATCCAGTTGACAGGTAACTTTGCCTTGGTGGTAAGCAATGTTAAAGAGACATCTACTTTACCACAGAGGTACAGCAGATGGCAGTTTAACATTGCCTACCTCGGAGGTAAAGTTACCTGTCAACTGGATCTCACCGCCGTAAGGAATAGAAGATAACATTTGCTACTGCCATCATATCAGTCACAATGGCTGTGTCACCTGCTTTTAAAAAGTGAGTCTCTAGAAGCAGCAGACAGGTTGTTGCCTATGCCACATTCGCTTGAAACTCACTTGAAGTTGTTGCTACCCGACAGACAAAATATGATATTTTTTTTACTTTCGATAAAGCATTCTCCAAAAATAGAAAGCAGCTTCACAGAAACGTGAAGGTTGTTTTGAAAGGATTTGCAATGAATCTTACGGATAGATTTAAGTTGTCCGTAGGATAATTTTCTTTACAAGGTCGCCAGTTACCCAACGTCAGCTTGTATCCTTGTTTGAGATCATGGCATGCGATACATGAGACATAGGCATGGTATCCTCCAACACGGAACTTCAAACCCTCCCATGCAGTTTCAGGATCCAGGGAATGCGAGAATGCACTCCGATCGATCCTTCATACCTGCGAAACAAATCTCCCAAATGAAAAGCATGATATAGTGAGAGCTGTTTCAGCAATATGTTTCGCTAAGTTTTGGATGGATATCTTGGAACATAGCAACTGACTGGATAATCAATCAGACATTTTAATTTGCAATGAAAGTTGCAAATACATATTATAATTACCTATATGGAGCTTATCAAAAATCCTCGAACATAGGTGGTGTCATAATGCCTCTATCCTGTAGGATAGAGGCATTATGGTGGTGTTTTGAAGGTCTAGCTAAAATACAGGGGTCGTCTAATTTCAACAGGGCGAGATGCAACTTCACACCCAACAGGAGTGTCATGATGTTTTGCAGAGCGCGATGCCATGTATTCAGAATGGCCCCTGAGTTAAAGCCAAGCACCTGTGGTCGAAGACTTTTGATAAGGAGTGTATACACTCCTTAGAACCGAACATGGAGCTCATTTTAAACTCAGGTGCCATTTAGCATCATGCGCCGCAAAACATCACAACACTTGTGTGAGGCGTGAAGTTGCACCAAGACCTGTTGAAATTAGATGGCCCCTGTGTTAACCAAAAGTTTAAAATATCGCCTATGTTTGAAGACTTTTGATGAGCTCCGTGAAAGAACGAGCAAAAATACAGTAAAGCAAGTAGTGAATACAGTCAAATAATGATACAAGCAAAGAAAAAATAAATGAAAGAAAAGGATGTACAGAAAAGGACTAAGTCAGAAGAGATTCAATTACCCAACCAGCCTGATCACAAAGGCCACACGAGCAATGAAGCAAGAGAAGTTCCTAAACCTGAACGAAGCGTCACAAATTTTAAGGTAGGGGGATTTTGATTGAATTGGTCATCATACATATGCCTGACATACTTGTGGTGTACCGATCATCATTAACAACGAAGCGTCTTCCAAAGCATGACGACCGTCGACC
>JASGXE010012121.1:0-14011 GCA_030068105.1 Sinentomon sp. SZTP_YWyxl
CAAGGCGCACTCAATACCCACCACTAAATACGGATAAGGGTATTCAGTAAAGCCTTGGTGAACCCCTTGACAAAATGTTCTTCTTGGCGAAGGGTTGGAACACTCGGAGCAGTTTTTGCATTTTTTGCGAGTCCGTTCTCCTGCATGCACCGTTCAAATCATGTTGAAGAATTCCATGGTTTAATCTGCTCCGACTCTCCAGCTTTATGAATTCGGCCTCTGAACAAAACTTTTTCTGTTTGAAGTGAAATAATTATACTGTACGAATATTCTGCTCAAAGTGGCTCAGATGGATTGGAGTGGAACCATCCTGTAATTCCAACGAGTAATTCCTGGTTTCTCTCCATGAGAACAGAAAGAAATTTTTTTTTTTGGAAAGTCGGTCTTATTTGCTAACATGAAATGCAACTTGTTGCATGTGTTCGTTGGAATAGTAGCGTTTTAGCGCACACCCTGTACGTGTGGGCTAAAAGCTATCTAAAATAGTGAAGTACGGTTGGTGACTGGTATGAGCATCCATGGAAGTGACAGACAACTGCAAGGTTTTTCATAACGTTTATTCTGAAACACGGTTTGAGCCGCACGGCAACAGACAACGAAGAATAAACATGAAGAAATGATTAAAATAAAGGCACTAGGCCAAAACGATAAAATCCAAAAATAAACACAAAACGTTAAAAACAAGTGCCAAATGGCCGAAGGATAAAACACTGCAAGCAGTCTTTGATGAGTAACACTCACAGGGGTGTGACGAGCTGAGTAAAAGGTTTCATTTCAGCTTTCATGAAGAAGGTTAACTTTTCCGCGAGGTGATGTTAACCACAAAACCATGGATCTTATCACTTAACCTTTTTCAGTAGGTAATGTGCAGCTGAAACGGGTATTTTGATCGCCCAAAGGCTTCGGCTTGAATTGCCCCTTGACAATCTCTCAATGGACGAGTGCTGATCTTGATTCAGGTGAATCGAGAAATTGGAACACGGATCTCGTTCATCCGGTAATTAAAAACTGCAAATAGAGAAAACGGAGAGAACACGTTTTCCCATTTGCTTCCATGAATTTTGTATTTTGATTCTACCAAAAACTCACCGACAGTTGTCAGTTAATTTGAGCCGTCTGAATGTTGCAAAGCAATTGTGCGGCAAGTGTAACTTACCGTTTTCGTGGAACTATTGTGCTGTCTGTACGAGAGTTTTTTCTGTCCCCAAACCAAGAAAAACACACTCAACAAAACTCTCAAAGAACTTACCCCCGCAAGAAGTGATGATGCTTGTCGGGGTGTTTGTTGATGGTTATCCAGTTAAGTGCTGGTTTGAAACACCAAAACTGGTTTCCAGTAAATTTGCCAGTTGGCATGAAAGTTAGTTGGCCTAAGTGCTGTGTGGGAGAGGAAGTGGAAAATAAAGGTAAAATTCACAAAACACAAACACGCTAAAACTGCGAAGGTTCGCAAAAGGGTAAAAGGTGAAAACAAAAGGTTACGATGCAGACCGGCTGCATCGCATGTTAAAAAGGTTGGGGCCAACACGACCCACAACCCAAAACAGGGAAACGCTGGACAACAACTTGACACACGCAAAAATGATATGCCACTTTTCGACCGCGGTGGCCGAGTGAGGCTAGGTTCGCAAATGACCCTGTCGGTGCAGGTCGAGCGTCAACTGTAAAATGAGCAGCGAGTTGAAATGCTGCGAAAAGGAAGGCGAGAGCGAAGCTAATTTTGCTGTCAAACTCATTTGTTGATATCGGTCAAAAATCGCCTTGCGTGCGGTGATTGCACGAATTGGTGATAACAAGGCAGACCGAAATTTTTATAGCATTTCGAACGATGAAAATGTTCGGAACTGCTATAGCCCCCCCGTGAAAAAGAAAATCCTCAAAATGAAATTTGGAGAATTTAGAAAAATTGAAGTTTTTGGAAAATTTCGGTTCACCCTGTACATGACCGAAAAGGTTATGACCATTTCGATGCACACCGTACGTGCTCAAAGTTGAATGTGACAACTGTTCCAGTTGTGGAAAAATCGAGGGGTGCTATCTGTGTAGCCTGTGCGAGTCGAAAAGTGACAAGTACAATGCACAACAATGAAAGTTAACAATGAAAAGTAAAAGAACACATTAAAAGCATTACAATTACAACACACATTAAAAGAGATTCTGCCCTGCCATGATCCTCGCCAATTGAATTTTCAATATGAGGAATGCTAAATGGAGTGAACTTATGTTCGTTTTTCAAAACAAGTTCTGTGATAAAATTCGGCCTTTACCATCCGCATACCCACAGGTGACCGCAGTCTGATTGCACGAATTGGTGATAACAAGGCAGACCGAAATTTTTATAGCATTTCGAACGATGAAAATGTTCGGAACTGCTATAGAATCCATCAGTTCAAAAGATTAAATTCAGTGTATAGCGGCGGAGGAATTAATGTACTCATGCATGTAAAAATTGCAACCGTTCAGATTTTGGCAAAAATTTCATGCTGCAGAAATTAAAAGAGAAGAACACATGTGTGGGTACATTAATTCCGCCGCCACTATACAAATAGCAGAAGACTGATGGCTGCGGAGTTCAGAAGAAAACATGGGTGTCAACATACGGAGTGGACCAAAAGTCCTCGAACACAGGAGAAATTTTAAAGAACACATGTGTTAACACAGGCATTATCTGATTTCAACAGGGATTGGTGACCTTACACGGGTGTCATGATGTTTTGCGGCGCATGCTGATTCTAAATGGCGTCTGAGTTGATAATGAACTCCTATGTTCGAAGACTTTTGGTAAGTAGAGTATCAAAACGAATACGAGATCGTAGCAATGCATTTTACAAACGTGTGATAAGTTTTGTTTGCTTATGTCGCAGGGGTTAGAAAAAGTTAACCAGAATTTATGTATATGTTTCAGGGTAAAATGAACGGAAAAACGACGCGCAAAGTTTATCTGCCTTCAAGCAATTCACGGAATTTTTCTTACTTGTCTTTTTACAGATCGAAGACTTGGACGAAATATTGTTCGAACCACACTAGACTACTATCGCTCGACAGGACACATCACTCAGACGTTGCAAACAGGAGAGACTTTAATTGGAAGTCAAGCACTTTCACAAATTGCAGGTTCAAAAAAGACGAGGGAAACTAAGCGGAAGGACAAAAGAAGAAAAAGAGTTAAGAAAAAGAAAACTGTGATATTCTTGGAGAAGATTGAGGCAGCCAGTGATAACTCGGCCAGTGATAATCACTCCTGTGACAACAATATCACTGGTCCCAATGTGATGGTTAGCAACCAGGAGGAATCGTCAGCTGTCTCTTCCCAAGACGAGGAAAGCGACGGTGATGACGTTTCCAGTGATTCCCTGACGGACAATGCCAAGTTTCGAGAGCAGCTTAGTGGGGGTCACAGCAAGGTCTCCGGTATCACTGGGGATCACATAGATGCAAGCGACAGGCTGAAGGGAACAGACTTTGAACTTTCAGCTCCACAACTTGAAGCAGAAGATCCAACTGTTAGTGACTCTCCAAAGTCGAAATATCGCGTCAGGCGAGATCAGTTAGCAATTAGATCCTTCGATTTCTCGGAAATACCGAAAGGGCCATACCCAAAGGGGCAACGACCAGTAGTCGGTTACAGGAATCCTAAACTGAGATCGACCTCCGTGGGACTCTATAGAAGATCCAAGTCTTGGTCTGTGGACACAGAGCCGATGGCGTCCACTAAGGAGTCTTTCAGGAAAAGGGCGGCTGCTACTGGTGACAAGAAACCTCAGAATCGGAATGTCACCACAGCGGTGGTGACGGATGCTAAGAAGGAAAAACTGGCAGCACCATGTTTGACAGTGATAAATTTTAACGAGCTTATCCAAGAAGGGTTCCAATTGCCTGGTCCTTCCACCCGCAAAGAAGGAAACTTCGGTGGTAGCAGTTGGTTGGATGGTGGTCGGAAACAGAGGCCAACGTGCACCGATTTTAGCAGACGACGTTCCAGAAGTGCGTCTCCTTTTGTACTGCATCAGATTGAGGTCAAGCTATGGGATTAAGCAGCGGATGATGGCTGCATTTTTTTGTTTATTCGTTTATCAAAAATATCAATAAGCAAGTTGAACGTCATAAAATAAAACAAACACCAATTAAACCCAATAAAAACGAGATCTATCAACAAAAGAATTAGGCCTATAACCGCGCTAAAAGGAATGGATGAGATGAGGCCGGACAGCATTGCATCAACCATTTTTCAACTTATGTTGGGACATATCCCATGGTCATTGGAAAAACGGCAATGATTGAAGATAGGGAGAAGAAGGCAAAAGTACTTTCCACTCCCTGACAGTACGAAAGAAAAAGCTGTTGAAATGCTTTATTGAGCTTGACAATTGGCTGTTCAATATGGTATCCATGGTTAGTTCGACGACGAACAGGCGGAACTCTAAATGGAAGAGGCAGTTTAGTACATACCCCACCTTGCAAAATGCTTGTAAAAATTTTAATCGCTGACATAATAATTCAAAAATTTATTTAAAATTTATTCATTTATAAATTTATTAATGAAAAATAAATCACAAATTTATTATTGAAAAATAAATTATTTCATAAAAAATTTATTTTTAAATAATTTATTTATTTTTCATTATCTTTATAAGGATTTATTTTTTCCTTGTTTTCTTTATTTTCTTCATTTTCTGTACTTTCTTTGAACTTTTTTCTTTGAAAGTGAACAATTTTACCAAAATTTTGCGAAAAACATGACGAGTAAAATTTGCTATCTGATCAAACGAATGAAATGACACTAATAGCCGCTGCAGTATTCTCCCGCAGAACGCGGAAGCAGTGATTTAATTCGATGGTTGATTTGATCGACATGCGAACAAGATTCCATGGTTTCGTCTTTGGTATTACTCGAAATTAATTCCTCGTTAAACCATTCGCCTTCTTTTGTCTGAAATGGCATTTCTTAAGGTTATGAAACTCGCATCAACCATCTGTGGTCGTGGCCATCCAGTTTCGATTGGTGGAATGTTTCGACCTAATGAGGAATCGAAGACGTTGGATGAAAGAGGCAGCGGATATGGCATGAGACCTTGTTATCATATTTTGTTGTACAGAAATAGTGACGGCGGAATTAATGTATTAATACAAATAAAAATCTCTCTCTCTCTCTCTCTCTCTCTCTCTCTCTCTTCTCTTTTCTCTTTTCTCTTTTCTCTTTTCTCTTTTCCCAGAGCAAAAACTCCATGCAGCATAAATTAATTTAAGATCTCCTTTATAACCGATGTCAAAATCTGACATTTCAAGAAAGTTCTGTTGAAATCTGGTGCTTTAATTTCTACCGCCTGCATATGAGTAAAAAGAAATAAAATAGTTTCGCAGGCAACAGTTAAATGAGTAATACATTAATCCCGCCGCAAAAATTCACACGCGAGAAACTCTTTCTTTTCGATTGGAAATAAGAACGGCAAAGTCTCTGCCATGGAAGCACAGAGAAATTTTCAATCATATTCATCGGACACTCTCATCAACTTGATATCCATTCGTCTCTCTCACTCTGTTCCATGCCTCTCTAGCTATTTCTCTCGTCCACCCTCCCCCTCTCTCCTTACTTCCTCCCCACTCTCCCTGTACGTACATCTCTATCCCGCTATCTCCCTCCCCATTATCTCTCTCCCTTCATCTCTCTGTCCCACTCTCTCTCTACCTCTATCTCTTCTCTCATCCTCTATCTCTCTCTCCACTCTCTACGTCTCTCTTCTCTCTTTCTCTCTGTCTCTCTCACCCGCTTTCTCTTTCTCCTCGGCTTTCGCATGTGAGAATATCTGCCCTTTGATTGTTAGGCAAAACCATGAGAGAAACTCTAATTTCTCTACCCCAGTATTCCCGTTATTAGAAGTCACTATAAATGGTGCAATCACCTTTGGAGCCAATTTCAGTCGCTTTGGGATAGATGCGAGGCATATTGCGAGTCATTTTTGGTTTCCAGCTTGTGCCTGTTCGAGAATAAAAACAGTGACACCAGTGAAAATGACACTAGTGAAAATGACACACGTATTTTTAATGTTGACACAAGATTTTCTTCCGGATCAGCTGCTGTCGGAGAGTCGCAAGTCGGGAAATCGGAAAAGGCCTTCGGAAAGTGGAGCCATTCGGCGCGGGAAGTGTAAATGAGCTCGGATATTCTGCTCGTTTTCGCGCGAAAGCTGCGAAACTTTCTACCGCTTAACTTTTTCTTTCCACTTAATAAATGATTTCCAAGTCATAAAGCAACTTAGCGCCGAAAGGCGTCTTTAAAGACGATGTCGGAATGAGGCAGTCATGGCACGGCCAAGAGTGGTGTCCCGCAAGTTGTTTGCCTGACCTCGTGGGCATCTTACGGAGGCAATTCAAAGAAGAAAATGTAGAAAGACTTTTTGCCCTCCGATGACTTCTAGGTGCACCCCGAGAAAAAAACATGGGACTCTACACTGTAAACTTCGACGTCATTTTGAGGATGCCAAGAACTTCCTGAAAACCAAATTGAAAATCAAGGAAATTGACAAAAAATTGCGAAATCTTATTGCTATGTGCGCTGTTACTTATGCATTTCACCATTTCGTTGCTTGATTTACTACAATTCAGATTGCAGTAAATTTTTAGTGTCTTCAAAATGTTGTCGAATTTTACAGTGTACGGTCCCATGTTTTTTCAGGAGTACCCCCCAGACGTTACCGGAGGAAAAAATTCATTCAACATCTTAGAATTGACACAGGAAGCTGTCCGCGAGGTTTTGCATACCTGCCGCGTCAGAACGGCTAGACTTTTTAGTGCGAAACAAAACCTGTGTCAGAATGAACAGATCTTTTGCATCAGACTCTTTCAGATCGTCTGTCCAAAAGAGATTGTCACTTGCAACAATGTGCAAAAGAGAACATTGGAGCATTGACCATTGCACATTGTTGCAAGTTACAATCTCTTTTGGACAGATGATCTGAAGAAGTCTGATGCAAAAAGTCCGACCTTTCTGACGCGGGTTTTTTGTCTAAAAAAGTGTGGCCGTTCTGACGCGGCTTTAACGGACACCCTGCACAGTGGTGTCCGGTGTCACTAATGCTCCTTCGCCAGCAAAAATTCGCATCGAATTCTTGTCACGATTATCCGCCTGTGGCCTAAAAGGACACATATGGGTCTCCTCTAGAAACTCATTGTCACAACTCGGGTTAGATATGAGACGGGTAAACTCAATTTCAGTAAAGGAAACGCTTGTCGGATTTTGTGTTTTTTGACGGCTTGCCATTAAACGAAAGTTGAGCATAATTTTACAAAAAGGGCCTAGTCCTTTACAGGGTGTTCAGTTAATGGCTCCCGTAAACCAGATTTTCGTAATATGCTGATTCCTCTGAGTTGAAATGCTAGAGGGAAGAAAATTTGCTCCCCCTTTTTCCAAGATATGGAGCCTCAAAGTTCCCAAAATGACCTTTTTGGAGAAGCTCACTGCCGTTTGCGTTGCCAGTAAAGGTCCCATCTTTTGTGAGAGGGTTCTGCTTGAGAAATACTAAAGAAAAGATTCAATAGTCAAATGTGGCCAGGTGCCCCAATTTGCAGATATGAACTCCAAAAAAATCACTCTGGAGAATGTACGGCAATTTCAGTTGGGCTATTTTTCAATTTGGGCTTATTTCAGTGATTTGGTTGCGATGTGACATAAATGTTTTTGCCCAGCAGGACTCCCATGTAGGAATACTTGCATAAGGGAGTCGTTTTTGTTTCTCTGACTGAACGTGTTGATATGGTGACATTTAAGGAGAGTGACGGCGCATCACTGGAGATGGATTGATTTTGAAAGTTACGACCAAGTTACCTATAAGATGGCAGGTAAAGCCGCAAGCGCCGAAAAAGATGCAGTGCGAACATGCAGGCGCAAAACAACATATCTCCAAGATGTGACGTCACGTATTCTTGTCTCTCACTCAACAAGGAAGACTGCGGAGATGACTTACTGCGCAGGCGGAGGCCATTCGGAAGTAGAAAACGTGACGTCAAAAATTGGGCTGGACGAAGCTCTTTGAGGAAACAGGAAAATTGAGTATTGGAGCGCGCAGTCGCTTAAAGTCCTACCTTTGGGCGGGGCATAGCTCTTCCAAAAAAGCGACAAATCGAGCATTGGACATCGCAGTGGCTCTACCTGTTGTTTTTAGACATACCTTGGTTACGACGATAATCCGGAAAAACGAGGGAGATGTAAGCGGAGGGGATGTGTCGATTCTCAAGAATGGGCAGTTGCGGGTGATTCGTATATCGATCCTATACGGCCTTTCCTGCAGCCATCCCTGTGACAGTTCCTGCAGCCGTCGCCATTCATGGGATTCGAATAAAATGTATTGTGTAACGGTTAATTAAATCACAGCAGCAATGTCGGCTCAGTTGCGTTCGGTGTCATTTTACTGGTTAAGTTACGTTTCCTGCAGTGTTTTTTCCTTGCAGCGTTTTTCTTCCGCAACTGAGCCGACATTGCTGCTGTGATTAAATTAACCGTTACACAATACCTACTTGACATGTAAAGAATTGCGACCGTTCACAGATTTCGGAAAAACACTATGCTGCAGAAATGAAATTTTTCGAAAACCGAGGTCAAAACATGAAATCTATATAGAACGCTTTGCTGCAATATGACGCTTTAATTTCTACCGCCTGCGTGAGAGTAAAAAGGAAGAAAAAAAGTTTAGGAGGCAACAGTTATGGGAAAAACACATGTATGTGTACATAAATTTCCGCCGGTCACAGCATACATGCGGATCAGGATTACCTGTAATCCCTGAACTTCCTGTTCCAATTTTAATCGCCGCAATAAAGGCAATGAAAGGACCACAGCACAGGAAACGTGGTGGGAAAACTTTTCTGCGGAAACTAATTCCAGACAATTTGTTTTCACGACAGCTGACTCATTGTTTTGAAATTGGTATTGTGGTAAACTGTCTCCTGCTGCCTTTGATAATTTTTGCCACATACTAATTTTCTGTAAAATCGTTTCGTCGTCTTTTCAATTGATTAGTTATTGTCAATTTTGTTATTTTAAAATGTTTGCTTTTTCTTTCCAAAGCTGAAATATAAAATAAAAATACAAATATTCCGGCGGTTGTTTGATCCGACTGTTCTTACACTCGGCCGGTTGTTGAAGACCGACGGTTGTAAACCTCCGGCGGATGCATACTTAGGCGGTTGTTTACTCAAACGGTTGCTTACTTCGGCTGTTGTTTCCTCCGACGGTTGTTGCACCCCGACGGTTGTTGCATTATGACGGTTATTACTCTCCGACGGTTGTTTACTCCGGAGATTGTTTACTTCGGCAGTTGTTTACTCTAACGGTTGTATACACCGGCGGTTGTTTACTTCGGCGGTTGTTTACTCCAACGGTTGTTTACTTCGGCGGTTGTTTACTTCGGCGGTTGTTTACTTCGGCGGTTGTTTACTCCAACGGTTGTTTACTCCGACGGTTGTTGCACTCCGACGGTTGTTGCATTACGACGGTTATTACACTCCGAAGGTTGTTACTCTCCGACGGTTGTTTACTCCGGAGGTTGTTTACTTCGGCAGTTGTTTACCACAACGGTTGTTTACACCGGCGGTTGTTTACACCGGCGGTTGTTTACTTCGGCGGCTATTTACTCCAACGGTTGTTTACTTCGGCGGTTGTTTACTCCGACTGTTGTTGCATTACGACGGTTATGACACTACGACATTGTTACTCTCCGACGGTTGTTTGCTCCGAAGGTTGTTTAGGTTGATTACTCCGACGGTTGTTTACTCCGACTGTTGTTGCACCCGACGGTTGTTGCATTACGACGGTTATGACACTACGACATTGTTACTCTCCGACGGTTGTTTGCTCCGAAGGTTGTTTAGGTTGATACCTCCGACGGTTGTTTAGGTACCCCGATGGTTGAATACTCCGACGGTTTGTAATAGACACTGATCAACAGATCGTTTGAATGCTTTTTGGTTCTTTTCGAGGTTCCGTGAACAATTATTATTGTTCATATGAAATTGATATGTGAGGAACAGTTCCCTGTTTGACATTTCAGGAACCGGATAAAGGATGAGAGACGGGAGAGGTTTGAAGTGTTCAGAGGAAGAAGTTCTGCATAATTTTCATTTTCATTAAAAATCACTGCTTCTACAATAGCGGATCGAGAAACGAACAAAGAGCTCATTGTTGAATTTTTGCATTGTTGCTGACAATGGTGCAGCTCCCCGAGTGTAAAAAGAAGGCTCCCCGTGTGCAAAAGGCTGCTAAAATAGAATCAGATTGATGGCGATCCGCACACCGGATTCTCAGCGTGTGCTGTTGGAATTTTGACTCGACCAGAGAAGGCCTACGCATTCTCAGTGTTTGCAGGGAGAAAATCACCTGAAAAGTACGATTTAAACGACGGAGCACGCGTTTGGATGGCTGGCTCAGGTTCGGGACTATATTTTAGAATTGATATTTGAGGCTTTTTGCTTTGGGTTTTGGCCAAATGTGGAACAAGTGAAATTTGAAGGTTGCAAATTCAACATTATCCGGTCAAAAGATCCGAGACAACAAGGGTTTTAACATTGCCTGACCAGGATCGAGTTGATCCGGTCAAAGCTTGATCAGTTTGGTGCAACCGGGATTAGGTTCAAACAAACTCATTTCTAGTGTTTGCGCCCAAATTCATTTGGATTCAATTTTTAAGAGCGCGGAGGGGTATGGATTTCGGCTGAGGCAGGGGACTGAAAGAAGGGACTAAAGAAGTGGCTGGGCAGAAGTGGACAAGAAAAAGTTATGGGCAAAGTGGACTGAGGTAAATGGACGAGGCAGAAGGGACTGAGGCAGAAGTGGACGAGGCAAAGTGAACTGTGCAAAGGGATGAGGAAAGTGGATGGGAAAAGGGATTGGGCAGAAGTGGCGAGGGAAGGAATTTGGACTAAGGCAGAAGTGGACTAAGGAGAAGTGGACTAAGGAGAAGTGGATAAGGCAGAAGTGGACTAAGGAAAGTGGACTAAGGCAGAAGTGGACTAAGGAGAAGTGGACTAAGGAGAAGTGGACTAAGGCAGAAGTGGACTAAGGGAGAAGTGGACTGAGAAGAGTGGACTAAGGAAGAAGTGGACAAGGAGAAGTGGATAAGGCAGAAGTGGACTAAGGAGAAGTGGACTAGGAAGAAGTGGACTAAGGGAGAAGTGGTAAGGCAGAAGTGGACTAGGCAGAAGTGGACTAGAAGAGTGGACTAAGGCAGAAGTGGACTAAGGCAGAAGTGGACTAAGGGAGAAGTGGACTAAGGGAAGTGGACTAAGGAGAAGTGGATAAGGCAGAAGTGGACTAAGGCAGAAGGGACTAAGGCAGAAGTGGACTAAGGCAGAAGTGGACTAAGGAAAGTGGACTAAGGGAGAAGTGGACTAAGGCAGAAGTGGACTGAGGCAGAAGTGGACTGAGATAGACGTGGACAAAGGCAGAAGTGGACTAAGGCAGAAGGGACTAAGGCAGAAGTGGACTAAGGCAGAAGTGGACTAAGGGAGAAGTGGACTAAGGCAGAAGTGGGCTAGGCAGAAGTGGACTAGAAGAGTGGACTAAGGCAGAAGTGGACTAAGGAGAAGTGGACTAAGGCAGAAGTGGACTAAGGCAGAAGTGGACTAAGGAGAAGTGGACTAAGGCAGAAGTGGACTAAGGCAGAAGTGGACTAAGGCAGAAGTGGACTAAGGAGAAGTGGACTAAGGGAGAAGTGGACTAAGGAGAAGTGGACTAGGCAGAAGTGGGGGCTGGAAAAGGCAGAAGTGGACTAAGGAAGAAGTGGACTAAGGCAGAAGTGGACTGAGGCAGAAGTGGACTAAGGCAGAAGTGGACTAAGGCAGAAGTGGACTGAGGTAGAAGTGGACTGAGGGAGAAGTGGACTAAGGCAGAAGTGGACTGAGGCAGAAGTGGACTGAGATAGACGTGGACTAAGGCAGAAGTGGACTAAGGCAGAAGTGGACTAAGGCAGAAGTGGACTAAGGCAGAAGTGGACTAAGGCAGAAGTGGACTAAGGCAGAAGTGGACTAAGGGAGAAGTGGACTAAGGCAGAAGTGGACTGAGGCAGAAGTGGACTGAGATAGACGTGGACTAAGGCAGAAGTGGACTAAGGCAGAAGTGGACTAAGGCAGAAGTGGACTAAGGCAGAAGTGGACTAAGGCAGAAGTGGACTAAGGGAGAAGTGGACTAAGGCAGAAGTGGGCTGAGGCAGAAGTGGACTGAGATAGACGTGGACTAAGGCAGAAGTGGACTAAGGCAGAAGTGGACTAAGGCAGAAGTGGACTAAGGCAGAAGTGGACTGAGGTAGAAGTTATCACGGTGATGCGGTATCACCGTGATTTTCCAAACATTTTAAAGTCGTGATTGACAAAAACACCACCAAGCTGGAATTTACGTTAGCGCCCCGTGCAAAAACCGCAGCAATCGTTGCCCCTGCCATAATTATCCAAATTCGATGTGTTGAGAAGTTGGTCACTAATCAGTAATTTTGTGCCAGCTCAAATAATTTTGGGACAAGTTGGAAGCATTTTTTTGCCGTTTTTTTTCTGTTGCTGGGTGATATCACGGTGATGCGGTATCACCGTGAGTTTTTGTCAGCTTCCATAGCTGCAACTGGCAATAGCAGTTCACAGTAAATGATCAGCTGTAACGCGCATGTCAAAGCAGCAAAATTTGTTCATGTGGTGAGGCCCGCCTGACCTGGAAGTCCAGGTGCGCTGCGAGCGATTTTTGTGCGTTCCTTTTCACATCAGCCAGCCAAGCAAGCAGCCACATCTCGTCTCTCGCTCGTCCATCCTCGCCTCATTTTTGTGCTCACAATTTTGTCTGTGTCAATTCATCGTTCGTTGTTAATTGTTCTGCATTGAAGTTCATTTCCCGTTAAACGGGGTAAGTTTGTGTTTATGGGTTAGAGGTTTGGCACTTGTTAACCTGGGCCATTTGTTACACACATGCAAGCATGCTCGCAAAACAGCCCACCTTTTTAAATTTGTAAGACATTCACCAGAGAATTGTAAAACAATCAATTGTAAACAAGTGAAGTCCACAGTGACACCCTTATTTCACTTCCCAGATTTGCAGTGCCACCTTTTTCGTTCACTTCCAAGAAGACAGATCTAAAGATTGAAAATTGAGAATATTTTGCACAAGAAACCTTTATTCTGGATTTGATTGAGTTGATTTGTACAGAGTGTACCAATGTGAGTTTACCTTGAGCTGCACAGTGAGTTAGGGACCTCTTTACACAAGCGATTTGCATTTCCTCGTGAGTAAATTTTCCCAATTATTTGATCAATTAAGAGCAAAGCGCAACCCTTTCATTGTTTGCCCTTGACCACCAGATAAAATTGTCCATTCAGTTCAGCATGGGTTTTTTCCCTAATTTAAGTGGACCTCCGGTTCAAGCAAGGGATCCTTTCAGTTTCAAGTTACGCAGTTTCATGATATTTATACCAAACTATCACGGTGATGGAATATCACCGTGAATTTTCCTCATTCCACAGTTGGAATATACCTTAGCGTCATTCCCTACCTGCAACGGACGATATTTGCAGCTGGTTCGCCTATCGCCACGTAAGTGCGCATGTCAACGCTAAAAAAATTGTTCAGCGGAGAGGTCCGCCTGACATGGAAGTCCAGGTGCGCTGCGAACGATTTTTGTACGTTCCTTTTCATCCCAGCCTGCGAAGCAGTCAGCAGCACGTTTATTTTTGTCTGTCGCCACTCATCTTCACAAATCGTTGTCCTCATTTGTATTTGTGTCGAAATTTCATCGTTGCAGTGTTTGTCGAAACTTCATCGTTGCATTCTTCCCATCATTCCCGCTAAGCGGGGTAAGTTATCTTGTAATCATTGTTACACCGTAGCTTTTGTAAACCCTTTTTGCCACCCAGGCAAATTTGCCAACAAGAGCCTAATTTTGTAAAATCGTCAAAAGGCCTTTGGTGGAAAATTCAATAATTATTTCTAAAGAGGTGCGATTCACATTTGTCTTCACTGGGGCACACACCTAATTTACACACA
>JASGXE010012122.1:0-13002 GCA_030068105.1 Sinentomon sp. SZTP_YWyxl
CATCAATTTTAATTGCCATCCATGTGAAATATTTCGCAGTGAGAGCAGAGCTCGATATGTTTTAGTTTCCCCAGGGTAAGATCTCGAGACCATGGAGACGACGGGGCTGCAAGGGGAGCAGATGCTGAACAACGCAAAATATTTTTCCGGCGTACAAGCTTTATTGTACGTCGGGACGTGGATTATACCTATTGGGGATACCACGATAAAAAAAATGCGCCACCAGCCCTACGTCAATACGTGGTGTGGAAATGGGCTGCACCTTTACATTTTGGCAATGAGTCGAGATGTAAAGGTGACGAACAAACATATTGTTCGAAATCCAAACGCAAAATTTTTGTAGCACCCTGTACGGCCAGACTGCCAAACCCTTTGTCGCCGGCTAGGATGTCCTGAATGCCGAAGCTCGCGTTGATTGCGCAATTAATTGACCTCGCATTGAGTCACATAGCTTTGGCGCTGAAGGTGCGGTGGTCCCGGCGGCCAGGTGCGCTTCCCGGATACCAAACACACGCTCATCAACGTGCGTGGCCTTAATTTTTCCATCGCTGTTTCCACAGCGTCCCGTATAGTTCGCACAATGGTTCACACAATTTGGGGACGGCCTGTACATCGCGGGACCAAGAAACACCCGTATGATTTACATTGCGGGACAGCGAGACGTGGGCGGTGGGGAGGTACCCGTGGGGGAGTGGGCGGGGTGGGGATACTCCCATTTGATTTACATTGCGGGATGTGCCTCTGGGTCACTGTGTGCTTATGATCAGACTTTCAGCTTGTGCGGAGAAGAGTTTAGAGTTCCCCTCTCCCCTTGCAAGGAATAAGTCGTTTATTTAAGAGTCAAATTGACTAGTAATCTTCACTGCGCTGATCATACTGCTACGGTTATCAAGAAGGTCTCCACAGGAACTCTATCTTCTTGAAAGAAATGACAGAAAATGTCCACATTGGATCGGGGAGTTTTCCAAAATGTTTTTTGATGCGGCCAATCACAACCGAAATGAACACAAAATTGGAATGGAAAAGCCTTGCAGAGATGAGGAGCGAAAAGTGTATCGTGCGTTTCTGTTATGCACTCGCGCAAACTCTGGGTGAGTGTCTGACCCACATCCAGTTCCCTTTCTTCCATGCCCGGTAAAATCACTCGCTCAAGGTCAGGCATCCGTTCCGATACATTCAAATTTTGCCTTCTTGGTATGATACGAAGTATCAAAGAATGTAAATGGAATTTTCTTCCTGCCCCCGTCCTATCTTCCCCGCTGACAGGAGAGGCACAGCCTGTTGTGCTTAATGTTTATGTTACTGCGAATATGTGGAAATGTCTGATTTCTTGCGGTCTTAATTATTTATGTTACGTCTCTGTTCCATTGTTATTATCATTCCTGTCTGCAATGTGCACGTTACGTATATGCACTGCAAATTTTATATATAACAGACTGAATCGGATGTAATCGTCTGCATGTCAAAAAGCCATCAATTTCTCGTGTATATCCTTTTATAGCGTTTGTATCACACGAGTTTCTGGAAGTTTAAACGTTCAGGTGCCCACTTCTTGCACAAACAAGATGTGTAGCAAGATGTGAAGCAGATGTGTAGAAGAAGATGTGCAGAAGCAAGCACAATGTGTGTTGCGAAACGCACCTTCATTTTTCGATATTTAAAGTACAGACAAGGAAAAAATCTGTCCTGTTTCGTCCCACATTTGACCATGAAAAGGGAAAGAAAATATTAATCACCAAAAAGAATTACAGCTGCGAGCCAAAAGCCAGCATATAAAACGCAAAAATAACTCTCCTGCAGAAGGAAGCCTGAATGACAGGAAATTTCTGCCTGCTTTGAACTCTGTGCTGATGAAATTCAACATTTTGATGCAACAACGTCACATGGTCAAGCAAATTGACTGGACATCAGAGCACAGGTCTGTTATGCGGAACATGTTGTGTAAGTATGATCACATGAGTCAGCACATGTTTGTTGTGGCGACCGTGACATGTGTCGTGATCGGCTGTGTGTCAACAGCCATGTTCAGTGTGGACGCAATTTTGAATCTGCCTGACAGACAACGGTGGAAAGTTGATTGCAGAAATAGGTCAGTGATTAATACATGTAAGCCATAGAAATTCCTGCTCCAACTGACACGATCGGAGCAGTGCAATGGCATCATCAGATGCATGGCATGACTGAACAGTGAAGACCTTCAGAGCCGCAAAGGAAACATCTGTCTGTCCGCAATTTCTTTCGCATTATTGTCATTATTAATCACCGATTGTGACATCCTTCCTTGGAATACCTGCGCATGCACTGAAACCTGTTAGCGGCAAATGCATGGTGAGCACGCGCCGTGGAGTGAAGATAACGCAGGTCCAGTGCGCATTCATATGCTGCAGGCTGTGCTGTGCTGTGCTGCAAATCATTCCTTATTTTGTAAACTTAACTGATTTGATTCAATGATCCGAACACGAAACACATATACCGGCGCCCCAATTTCGAAATAATTGGTTTAGTTGATATGCCTTGTGTTGCATTTTGATGTGAACAGCGTGGTCCATGAGTGTTGACGTGTTGTGCCTTTCAAAATCGCAATCAACGCAATCATTGAACTCTCCACGTGCTATTCAGCATCTTTGGGCATCAATTTTCAAAAAAATCGAGACTGCAACATCAAATCTTTGCAGATTGGAAATTGAAATTGAAACCATGTCCTTGCCACAAGAAACAACACAACTACTCAGCTTTCCAAAAGTTGCGAAAGATTGAGCTCCTAAAAGAAACCTGGATCCGTATCCCAACGAGCTGTGAAAGTAGGTATGTAGATTTATCACTTCAGTTGGCTTTGTTCTTCGGAGCGGCGAAGTCATAAAACGCATTACGGAGATTCCGTTCTTGTTCTTTGAGCGATGTTGCACTGACCCATGAACTCACAGGCCAATAACTCCCTAACTATAGAATACCGTCAATTTGGCGGAAATATTTTGCCCAGACATTTGGATTTGCCAGACACCCTTGGCCCAGACACCCTTGTCTATGAAATTGTTTGATTGTTACAACTCCACCATTATTTCTCGACATAGGCCCTAATCTCCTCCAACGGCTACTCGATTCAACGGCTACTCGACCAGTGCTTTGATACCATCTTGAAAGAAGTCTTCGTCAAGATCCTCTAAATATTTATGTATCGACAGTGTCCATTACCGCAGTGTCATCTACATGGAGGTGCTCTTCAACAAAGATGCTTGGGGCTATATCTGGAGAATAGGGTGGGCGACCCCATGGCCAGTGGTTCTACGCAGGCCATGGGCGACCCAATGGGCTGAATTTCAGACTTATCTATCCCCTGCTCCTTACATCGGAAGGCATGACCATCCATTCAAACTGCGCCCATTTCAGGCAAGAAAGAATGTTGGCGCAAACTCTTTTCTTCCACATGCTATCAGCTCATGGAATAAGATCCCCAAAAGCATGTTCGAGAAACCAGTTTCAACACGAACTTTCTGTTCCATGTTGAACCAATCGGGTGTTTTTCTTCCTTAAACAATTTTTTTTTTTTAATTTTATTTTTTTTTTCTCTATCGGCCGTCTGCGTGGGCTCAGTGCGTGTCGAGGCCCACCACAGTCCAGCACAATCTGCGCCCCCCTTCTTCATGTTAACTATCCTCCCGCTTTTGTGACTGGAGGGGCTCGTTCTGGGTGGATCGAGTAGCTTGGCTCGGACCCTCCAGTCCCCTTCTGTAATTGTAGCTCCTCGGCCTTTTTTTTTTCCTTCACTGTCATTGCCATTTCCATTGACTGTCATTTCCATCGAGTGTCTTTTCATTGATTAACTTTTTCTCATTGGTCATTTAATGATTGTAAATAGTTTCCTGACATGTATTTATGCGGGGCTGATGCCTCTAAATACAAACAATTTCAATCAATCAATCAATCAATCAATGATTCGAAGCCCTGATCATGAAATACGCATTTCCCGAAACTCAAAGAACATCTTTATGGAAGAGCATTTCCAGATGACACTGCGGTAAAGGACGCTCTCGATGTACTTTTTTAAATCGAGGACCTTGACTTGATGAAGACTTCTTTCAAGATGGTATCAAAGCACTGGTCGAGTATCGTTAGATCAAACGTTTCACGTTTGAATTAAATTTTCAAAGTCATTTCTCCGTTTTTTTATTTTTTGTGTTTTTTTTCCTGTTTCTTTGTCTTTTTCTTTTTCTGTTTCTGTATTGGTGATTTTGCCTTTGCATTTGTGTTCTTGTATTGTTTCTGACACTGTTGTCTTCATAAAGCCTCTATATTTGCACTTTCAAAAGCAAATTTTACGAAATTGACATTGAAATTGAATTTTGGTCTTTTGGACTATCGCAAAAAGTCGTTCAAGTTGAAATTGCCAAGAAGTGAGTTCCTGACTAAAATTATGCCAAAAAGAGCTGGATAAATATTTACACGAATATGGCATTCAAATTGTCATTTGTATTCGAAAAAGCATTTTGTGTTCATTGTGAGCCACTGTTGCCATAGATCTCCTGATTTTTTGGTGGAAAGAAGTGAAGTGATGTTTTAAAAGAAAAAGGTGCTCGGTTTTAAATGGTTTTAAATGGTTTTAAATGAATGGTTTTAAAAGGTTTTAAATGAAAGGAAAAAGGTGCTCGTGTGCTGTCAAAAATGTTGTCGTTGCGTTTGAATATGGGAAAATTGGAACTTTTTGTGGTCTTTTCGGCTCTGTTTGCCGACAAGACGCAAGAAAGCTGGACTTGTACCAGATCGGATTGGTCGAGTCGTTGGATTATTTGCCTTGGATGATTTCAAACGCTGAGATTAATTTTCACTTTGCCGTGAGTGCAATAAAGATGAGTTTGTCACTGTGGGAAGGACGAATCTGCCATATCTTTCATTCATTTTTTGTTTTTGTGGGCGCAGCAGTGATTTTTTTTGAAAATCTCTTTTTTGTTTCGTCGAGGCTCGTTCTCGTTGCAATCTTCAGATTTGGACACTGATTTTTTTCTTTTTCTTCAGAAATGGGCATTTGTGGACTTTGTAATTGCCACCAACAGGTACAACGTTCCCACGCTTTAAGAGGTGTCATGTCACACGCGGCCCACCTTTCTTTGGGCACAATTCTTGGATAACAGTTTGGCAAGTTGCCACTCTTCCTCACAATACCACAAACCTATGGAACAAACGTGTGGATATAAACATTTTGGAACAGACATTGCAACAAACATGGACACATTGGAACCTGCAGATACCTGAACAACATTGGAACCAACACAACATTGGAGCATTGTGAAGATACAGCTCATTCCACTTGAAGATACGAGCTGAGAATGCTTCACACTTTTGCATTTAAATACACAGAAAAACTTTAATTTCTATGCCGAGAATGAAGTTTTCAACCGAGTTTTCATTGTTGAAAGGATTCTGAATTCACTCTGAGCACACTTGAGAGCAATCTTAGCTCATATCTTCAAGTGGAATGAGAAGTATATTGGAACAGATAATGGAACAATATTGGAACAATTACAGCATTGGAACAAACGTAAGATTGGAACAAACGTGTGAAGATATATTGGAACAGACATTGTTACAATATTGGAACAAATACAACATTGGAACAAACGTGTGTACAATACATTGGAACAGACATTGCGGGACAAACATAACATTGGAACAGACGTGTGGACATAACATTGAAACTGCATATTGGAACAACATTGAAACAAACTTAACATTGGAGCAGACATTGGAACAACATTGAAACAAACATAACATTGGAACAAACGTGTGGACATAATATTGGAGCAGACAATGGAACAACATTGGAACAAATATAACCTTGGGTCAACCGTGTGGAGAAAACATTGGGACTTGTTCAAAGCACGAATGATGTGGAGTTCAGTTTTCTTCGTGTTTTAGCAAAGTTAACCTCAATCTAACCGAAATCAAATTATATCCCACATCGAAATCTCAACCTAACCTCCTCTTGCAAAAGATTATAGGGTAAGAACCTCCAGACCTCCAGTTGCAAACACCAAAGAGCGAGGAAAAGGAGGTACCTACACGCCCAAAAATTTACGATAAGAAAACTCGCAAAACACACTTCAAGAAGATCGAACAAGAGGGCATTGAAAAAGTGGTAAAGTTGATTAGAAAGCTCCTTAAACACACATCAAAAAGATCGAGATGAAATTTTCCGATAAAATTTAACAAGGGCCGGGAAAGAAAAGGTAAAATTATGAGCATGCTCCTTCAACACAATTCAAAAAAGGAAGAGCTAAAATGCATGAACCTATGGCGAAAATACATGCACCAAGGAAAAAGGAGGTAAAGTTTGTTGAAGGCTTCTCAAACAGGTCACTTAAAAAAGCTTGAGCTAAAATGCATTCACCAAGGGTGAGGAAAGATGAGGTATGTTGTGAGGCCCAAGCAGACTTCAAAAATTTCGAACCCTTGTGCAGTGATGGGTCGGATGGGTCTAGAAGTGTGCAAGAGATCATCCAATAATAATTGGAAGATGCTTTTTCTGAAGCCCATTGCAGTGGTGGATATCTGATGTCTGATGCCTGTGTTTCCTCTGCTCCCACCTGGCAAACGAGTTAAATTAATTCGAAGCACCTTTTGCGGCAATTGGACAAACGAGTTATGTTGCAGAACAAAAATGCGGCCGTTCATTCATTCATTGCATCTGACCTTGCTCTTTATTTAAAAAATTATGTAAGCAAGTTTACTTTTGTTCGTTCTCAATTCTCATCGTTCGGTTTTCGTTGCTGTGCTGTGCGCCAACATCGGCTGGGCTGGGCTGGGCTTGCTACTTGCTTGCGGTCCCTTTTGGGGGTCTGGTTGGTGGCAGTTGCATGGTTGGCTTGGGTTAGGTTGCCTGCCACGTTTTATGCCAATTTAGGTCATCCCCAGCAGCATCCCCAGCAGCATGATCGAGGTGATTACCATACACCTAGTATCCTCTGAGACTACAGAATGTAAAAATTATTCACAAATATGATTTTCGCAGTTGACCTGTTGTCTTTCCGTTCGCGCCCTTTCACAGCAGCGATGACAAAAACGTGTGTGCACTTCAAAAAAAAAAATATTAACTCCTTTTGTATATACTTGTATTTGTAATTTGCGATTTGAAGGCAAATATAACACATGCAGGAACCGGAACAATCGTAACCTCTCTCCATATTGATCAGGAAAATTACCCGCACGAAGTATCCCCTCAGAAAGGAGCTCCAGATGTGTAGCAATCGATGGATTCAAAATTTTAAAGAAAACCTTTGGTACTAGAAGATCAGGGCCTACTGCTTTCCTTGCACACAATCCATTTATTATGCAACGAATTATTTTAAACATTGAAATACTTTGTACGTAATAATGTCTTCCACAGAATATCCAACTTCGCAATCGCAGTTGCCAAAAATTTGGGTCGCGAGCTGCCAGCGGTCGATGAAGGTCGATGACTCGGGCCTTCCCAACTGACGGGTCACCCGTTCTCATCCAGTATAGTGTTTCAATACAAGAATGTCCACTCTTTTTCCTCCCTTTTCCTCCTGAGAAAATTACAAAACCGCGTTGAATGTGGGGAAGCAGCATCAGAGTTTATGTATCTTGAAAATGGCCTTTTACTGAGATCAGATACCTCGCCGGAAATGGCCCTCAAACGCGCCAAATTATCGACTGTTGGGAAGAACAGTCTTGTGGCACCTTCGCATTTTGCGAATTAATGTTTTAAGCCTGGTATTTGCCAAGGAAACCTCGTGTCAATTACCTACCCACCTTTTTCAGGTGATGGGGGTGTGTGATAGAATTTGGCAACCGCTTTTCACTTTTCATTTGTTTCCGTTTGACAATGTGTGGGTCGGGGCCGAAATATACGCAAATCTACCACTCTGTCAGATGCCAAAAGTGTGCAGTGAAATGATTAATCCGATACTTGGAGGAATTCAGTCATATCATGCATGTGCCAAAATGGCTGCGTCGATCTCTCTGCTCTGTCTGCTCTGTCCGTCGCAATGTTTCATCGCATAAGGTCTTTGTTTTTGTCTCATCTCACAACCTGTAGGTACTGATATTTTGTCCACTCGACATCTGCACCCAATGCAATCCATGATTCACGATGGCATTCATCCAAAGATTTTGCTGGCGACAATTTTTTTCGAAGTCTGCGCAATTGATGAAGAATTTCTCATCGATCATCCACTGATCACAACACAAAAGAGGCGTGTGCGACCCCTTCCTCGCCTCACCTCGACGTGACGACGCTGTTCGTAAAAGGTTAATACATGCCAATAAATCATTGGTTTGTTATGTAATATATGTACCCACGAGCATGGAATGAATGAATGCTGATCATCGCAGATGTCTTCAACGCAAGTAAAGAGTAAAATGATCTGAGTCTGTAACAGACACCGTCGTTACACCTCGCCTCTGGGGTTGCAATTATTGTCGCTTCAAGCATTGGCCAAGCATGCTCTGTCATCGCCAGATCTTTTGCCTTTTTTGGACGTGCCCATTCTTCTCTTCTTTCATCATTCTTCATCATGCACTGAAATAATTACAGTGTTTCTATTTTTCTTTTTCTTTTTTGAAATTTCACATCCACACCGTTCAGCGAGGAACGACAGGCTGATGTATCATTCCCCTCCTTCGTGCGAAATCTTTTTGGGATACCCACTTCGGTGATGCGAGCGTTGTCTGACGAACTATACCTACGGGGCATTTCAAATGTCAGTTGACAACCCTCTTCGAGTATCCTGTTTTTTCTTGCGCTTCTATTTCCGCATACTTTTCACATCCAAATTGCGTTGTGTGCTCACACTGTAAGCATTGCATTTGGGAAATAAAAGAAGCGATATACATCCAAGCAGGCTCCCGCAATTGCCTCAAAACTGAAACGCATTCGTCTGGGGCTGTCAACTGACTTTCGAAATACTCTATGTTCATTCGTCTCAGGTCACCTGGGTAACAGTGAATGATACATCCCACCACCTGTGAAAATCTCGCATATGAGTAAGTGGATGACGCCAGATGCAATGGGTACCTATGCATGGCAGAAATCCATGTGATGTCATTTTCGCAGTGTGCCCAATCATTTGAATCGTCTGCACTGCATCATGGTGTGGGCGTGCGTATGTATACGTATATTTTGGTGCATCGGAATCAGAGCTCAAAACTCAATGGACGGGGTTTCGACTTCGCATTGGTTTTCGGAAAGGAAAGGGTTTTGTGAGTGTTGCCAATGATTCGACACAATCTGATTTCTTCTTAATGATTACGAACGTGATGCTTCCAGGGAAACGTGGCCCCTCGAATCAAATCCTGATCCATGACACTGCTTTTCCATTGGTTGGTGAGCTTGCGCAAGCGTCTTCCAAGATCAAGATTATTCAATCTTCTGACATAAGGAGGCCAAAACCGACCCTAGACTGGTTTTTCTTCAGTTTAGTTTGGTCAACAACTGTCTTTGCAAAGCGGCGGAACATTCAGCGACGTCCGAGAGGCGGGAATGTTCCCAGCAGAACAAGAAACCGACCATCGATTCTGTTCAAACCACACAAAAATAAACCTTACACACGCAGTGACCGATTTGTTGAAAGTTAACTGGGGGGGTGAACCTCAATTTTTAGGGAAAAATACTCATTTTTGTGCATAAAACACCTCAATTTTGGGTGAAATATTTTTCAACTGGGGGGGGGGGGTAATACCCCTCGTACCCCCTACAAATCGCGCCCTGCTTACACATCGTTCTTACATTCCTTCCTCAAATAAGGAATAAGGATATTTTGCAGTTGTTGCTGACTGTTTAGTCGAAATTTTTCAACGGTTTGAAGCAAACTTTTCCTGATCTTGTCTTCAGTTTATACTGACACGTTTGGGGTCCTCACCGCTAGGCTGTTTTTGGAATGGTCAGGTCAAATTATTCAAGATGTCGTCTTTCCTGTTGTAGCCTGAACAAATTCTGCACAAAATATTCGCACGCCAGAGTTATCTTTGACCGATATCTGAGCAAATTCCCAAAAATGATGTTTGCCGCAACGGCTTGTTGTTCATTATCAAAATTTGTCCTTCATCCAATGAATGAGCTCCCAAAGCGATTTGCAGACCATTGATTGCATCTCGAACAACTCGAGTCTTGCGTTATGTAAATGCTTTTCACACGAATAGACTAACGTGCATTTTTTGCACCATTTGCAACATCCGTTTGGTGTGCGATGCGATGCAACAAAAGCCTTGAAAATCTTAAATGCGCCTGTGATGCATCAAGCCATTGGAAGGAAGGCCCAGGCCACAGTCCATGCTGTGCCATAGTCCGTTTCACGTTAACGAGCATATTCCTCTTTCTGCCAAGCTTCGTCATTCATATGTTTGCTGAGCGAACAGCGCGATGGCTGTATCCGTATATCAGACGATGGTGTTGAATCTGGTTTCTTGTCGTCGTTCATTTTGTTCAATCCACTTTCGCGAATGTATGTACAGCAGCGGCGAGAAAATTACTTGTGCCACACACAAGTACCTATTTACATGTGGGTTTCTCGATATTTCAGAGAAAACTGCGAGAATTGTGATGATTTCAGATTCAAAAAATGGCATTTTGTTACACGAGAATTTAGAATTGTGATGATTTCAGATTCAAAAAATGGCATTTTGTTACACGAGAATTTGCATCAAATTAATGACAGGGAACCAATTTTGATGAGTTCGAGGTTTCCCCGAAAATCCGAAGAAGAAAAACACCATATGTTGTGCCATTAATAATTTTTTCGCGGCTGTGCATCTTGGCAAATCTGTGACATGACATGAGCGGGAATTTGCAAAACGTTTGCTGATTAATGACGTTGCAATCGCATGTCGTAACATTTTGAGGCATTGAACTCGTTTTCATATACCAACAAGTATCACGCGACATACGTCGTAGAGTACCTACTTGTACGAGTTCTCGCTGTCTCGCATCGTTGTTCGCCGTGGAGCGACGACAATGGATGATGATGCGATTCGTTGCTGGTCATATTGGTTTTCGCGTTGAGTAGGTATTTTCAACTTTTCTGAATTCTTATACATACAATCAAAAATAGGGAATTCTTGCTCTTGACCCAGAATGGTGGACCACTTCATTGACAAGTTTTTACAGAATATTTGTTTAGAAATCACGAATTTACGCGTATTCGTCAAAGACATTTTTGTCTGACCCCCATAGAATAATTTATGGGGTGTGTGCAAATTGATCATGTATTTTCGAGAAAGAAGAAAAAGAAAAATGATTGCTGCCATGATTTCGAATTAAAAACCTCTGGGATTCTGCCACTTGGAATGGAACAAAAACTCGAAAAGAAAAATTCTGCATTTGAAAAATTGCATTCCATATACCTATTAGGCCAACAGCCACGCACTGTTCTCCAAAATGTTCGAACACAAGAATTTCAATATTTATTGAGGGACAAGTGTTTTGTGTGCTAACGTATGTACGGTGTCCGTTTTTGCTCCAGAACTTGTGCGTTAGCCATATCTTTACGTTTTATCTGTTCGTCAACACCGTTTAGAATTCGTAATGCACGAAATTCCGGTGTGGAAGCGGAAGTTGACAATACGAATAATTTTCCTCGAATATTGGCCATTTAACACGCATTTATCACAAATGTATTTAACCAATAACCAGACCAATCCTTAGTTTTGTTTTGGTTTATTTATTGGGTAATTTTCCGGTTCCTTAATTTTTATTTTAACCGAAACGAATTTTAACCCGAAATGCCACCAAAAAATAGCCATTTTTGATTAACAAAAAGAAATATTTTCAATTAAAAAAAAAACAAAAAAAATTTTCCATGCCAACCGTTCTGCTTTTCATTTTCTTAAAATGATTAACAAAAAAAAATTTTGATAAACAAATCCGATGTACCTAAGCTTTTCCTATTTCCTCAATTGGTGTTGAGAAAAGGAAATTTTTTATTGTAATGGAAAATGGGCCAAACAGAACGATGGAATGGTCCAAAATTGTTCCTTTAAATTCAAAAATTTTTGTTGGATTTGGTTTTAACCACGGGTTGTTGGATTTTTTTTTAAATTTTTAAAATTTTTTTTATTTTTTTTTAATTTTATTTTTTTTTATTTATTCAGCTGCTGTAATTCCCTGGATCTGAATTTTTTAAATACATCGCAGAACCAAAATTGGTTTGTGCAGAGAAGTAACAAGAAAGGCCAGCTAAACACATACTTGCAATAACCCTATTCGGCAGGTTTTTCCTATACACCTCAAGCAGCAGCTCCTTTGTCGCCGCTTTCATCTGTACCAGAGCTCATACACTTAAGCGACGCACCCCATATCTCCCTCTAGCAAGTTGTATGGGGATGCATCATTGCTTCAGATAGGTACAAGTCGTTGTCTGTTTTGATTCATTGCCCTTGGCCTTGCCAATTTAACATTTGTTATCAACGGATGAGAACCACACCACGCACTCCGGATAACATATTAAAATTTAAAGCTGCTTCTTCGGGAGTTCGGTTTGAAATTCCTCTGTACATTTTGCATTTAAAAATTGCATGCAAAACGTGACAATAAAAAATCTCGGTGTGTAGGTACGTGCATAAAGAGCATTTCGATTTTCGATGATTTCGCCTTGAAGCACCCAGCTCTTTTTAAAAAACGATTTGTGGTCGCAATTGGTAGTCGGGAATTTCTCTATGTTTCTCTCATTTTGACAAGAGAAGAGGTTGATATCCTCGTCGCGGCAAAATAAAAATTTATTTTTGCTGCCGCATGTGATTACCAATGGATTATTTGTTTGTTCATAACAAAATCTATTAGTTTGCTGTTTGTCCATCCTTTCAAAGCAATTATCCATTTTGACGCTGTCAGCACACCGTTTCATATTCCTTGCACATCACGGCTCTCGCATATACAAGAAAAAACGGAATGCCAATTGCCGTGTCGAACACTTAACTTTTCTTGGAAACCTGGTTTCACCCTATAGCGAGGCATAAAACCAAAAATCATGCGTTTTCGTCTGTGTGTTTGGG
>JASGXE010012123.1:0-16176 GCA_030068105.1 Sinentomon sp. SZTP_YWyxl
TGGAAGTAAATTTCGCACAGTCCTTGCAAGAGTCTATAAATTGCATTGTCTATGCCGAATTTGAATCAATCTTGCAGGTAGACAAGCAGAGGAACGTCATCATTGACTACGGCAACTGAGACCGGCTTTTCCGTTGGAATTTTTGTGTACTGTTAATCGGAGCCAGCTAAAAAATGAATACTTCGCAGATAGATAGCGCACTGATGAGCGACTGCAAAGTTGCGTCATCGTTTCTTGGGGTGTTTCCATACGACAAGTTTCCGCGCACGGTGAAACGTTGGCCTGCAGGTATGGTAGTTAACACGGATCCGTCAAATTTACCAGGCTCGCATTGGGTCGCCCTGTACGTTGACAAGCACGGACGTGCGGAATATTTTGACAGTTATGGTCTGGCACCATATCAGCCGAAATTTCAAGCTTGGGTCCTTTCGAACTCTAGTGGGGATTGGGGGTATAGCAATACCGAACTGCAGGCAACGGAGAGTAAGGTGTGTGGCCAATACACATTGTGGTATATATCCGAGAGGTGCAGGGGGAAGGCATTGTCTGACATTGTTAATTCCTTTTCCGACGACCGAAGAGCAAACGATAGGTTGGTTGTGTATAGATGTCTCGCAAGGTTCGGTGACCTGCGCAAATACAAGAAATTGGATCTGTCATGCCAGTGCTGCTCCTCGCGCCGTTGACCATTTGGGCCGTTCAGTTGTTGTGCAGCCACCGAACCAGCCACATCTTTGCTCTTCGCTCGTCGTGAAAAGTGTAGTATTAAGTTTGTGTCTTGCTTTCTGTTTGTGAATTTTCTGGCAAGATGACGTATATAGTTTTTGATGTTGAATGCCTTAAAGGCAAGAATGGCGAGTGGATCGTGAAAGAGCTGGCAGTGGCCAATCCCTTTACCCGGCAGTTTCAGTCGTGGCATTTCCAACCGCCATACGACTGGAAATATTTGCCGGGAAACATAAAGGGTGAGAACAGGTGGCTGTCAGCTCACAAGCACGGCATGGAATGGAGGGACGGGCTTGTTCCCTATGCCAACCTGGTCCCAATCGTGAGAAAGATTGTTGCAAATGTTAATGTTGTTTTGGTAAAAGGTCTGGAGAAATGTAAATTTGTAATGGCCATGATGCCAGCAGGTGTCATGGTCAAAGATCTTGAGATGATGGGATGTCCCAAAGCAGACGACATTGCTATTCCTTGTTATAATTGTTTTGTACACAATAATGCAGATAATGTAAAGATCGATTGCGCCACGGCTAAATGCCAGAAATTTGTATATTGGATGCAAACGACCTATTTCACACCATGTGACTCCGCAATGGAGCATTGATACATCATATCTTAGTGACCTATATTTTGATACACCTTGTACATTTGTATACCTGAGATTTTCTTGTTTGGACCTGCTTTCTTTTGGTTTGTTTACGAGGATGGTCGCGGATTATCCGCTTGTCGCTCCTACCTGTCGATTTAAGGCGTTGCACGGGCAAGGAGAGTTCAGTTGTGTGCTTGATCTCGTGCAGTGAACATCTCTCTCGTGCTCCGCTCGTGCTCCGTTCGTGTTCCGTTTCGAAAAGTGTGATTTTTTCTTTTGAATATTTAGTTTCGACACTTGTGATTTTCTGATATCCCGTGTAAATTTTGGTACTTGTGATTTTGTATAGTTTTGTTAGGTACTTGTGATTTTCAGTGCTTCCGGTTTTGAGACTTGTGATTTTTTTGATATGGCACCGACTCCTAAGTTGAGAGTTGTCGCTGGTGAGCCTGACGACTCTTTGGAAATTATCGAGCCCGATGAGGGAAGGAGGAAAGTGCCAGCTAGGAGATTGTTTGAGCAAAAAAACTTACCCGTCAGAAAATTCTGGGATTTGGGGTCTGGGGTGACGCTTGCAGTCACATGTAAGAATTCGTCAACAGTTGAGCTCGATTTCCAACCCCATGTATTGTTGCTGAAGAGGGAAGGAGATGTAGAGCCGTACGAATCATCTTACGCTAAATCTACCGAAACTTCAGTATTAGAGATGGACTACGACGGGTACAGAATTCTCTTAGATTTTTTGCCAGAGGCCAAAAAACTTTTGGATGAAAATTTTGAAGGCAGGATTGAAAAGACGAGCGAAAAGAGAGATGTGATTTTTGAATTTTCATCAGATCACATTAGAGGCCCTGGCATATACATTAATGAAATTCCACACGGATTCTACTCCTCAAAAGGAGTTTTCTATCTTGGTGCAGAATGTGTCGGTGAACTCGTAAAAGATTTAAAGTTCATCGACACCCACGTCAACGTATTGATATCGGAAAAACAAACCTTTATCAATATGTTGAACGCAATAAAGATTTTTTGCGGTTCATTGAAAAGTTTGCGTTGCGGTGCGTACCGCAATTTTGGAACAACGGGGTCTGTGATGCAATTTGTGAACGAGTGGGGGTATCTCAGGGACATTTTGAAAATTTTCTTCGACGAGATGAAATCTGCCGGGCTATTTTGCGTGTTCAATCCTTACAGCCTGATGTCGGTTTGCTCTGCGGATGAAGGGCTGATTTCAAAGATGTGCGGCGAAAGAAATCGCTAGCCTTCTTCGGTCGGGACGAACCGATACACCAACAGGTGTTTGGCAAAACGTTAGGGTGAGTCGGGGCGCCCTTGCACCATTGTGTAATTAAACTCCCTCAGTCGTGGATGCACTTTTTTATTTGTATTTGAAACGTATTCCGAAATCGTCAATTCGCCGTGACCCAACATGTGGCTCTTGGCTTCGGCTGGGCTATACATTTATGTGTCCCTATCTGCATTTCCTTAGCGTGCAGCGGGGGTGCAGAGGGGGCAGGGTGTTTGCAACATGTTCGGGCTTGCCCGTTCATGTTTTGGAACGCTTGCGCTGCGTTTGCGGTTCCAGCTTCGGCAGGAACGTTTCCGGCCCATCGTTAATGCCAGGGGGCATGCGGTGGGCGGCCAGAGGCCATATTTGTGAAGCATGTGGTCACCTTCAATGTACCCCCCCCAACGGATACGTGGATATTTTTGATATTTGTATTTTGAGTGCATCTCACGACTCCTTAGACTATTTAGTCCTCCCCCACATGGTGGTTGCAATGGGTTGCCTCGAGGAGCCTGATACCGATGGACCGGCCGGAGAATAATTTGGGAGTAGGCCCAAAGTCCAAGGGGTTTTCCGGCATCTTGGTTGTTTTGTATTGTTCATGTTGGAATTGTCCTGGCAGATGAATGGTGCTAGTTGATCAAGAGTTATGAAGAAATACGTGAAGGGAATGTGTAGACTGGATTTAATGAAGTTTGGGTTGAGATACGCTGATGATGATGATAATACAGTGTTGATGAAAAAAGGATTCCGTTGTTCCAACCATTTTTGAAGATTTTGTTTTTTATTTTGTGATTGCATTTTACTTTGTAGATACGGGGAGAGTGGTAAAATGTGTACAGATTTTCTTTTTCATTTTCTTTCAAATAACAAAAAAATAAAAGCAAATAAAAAATTAAAAAACAAAAACACAAAAAATTAATAAATGCAAAAACAAAAAAAAAATAAAATAACCCGGCCGTGTGCAAAACCCTCCGGTGACGAAACCTCCGAATGCTGGAAGGTAGTCTACCCTGGTGGCCGGGGAATACGGGCCTAGCAACCCGTAGCCAGTATTGCACAACCCCGCTCTTCTCCGGTGGCAGGAGAGGGGCAGGGTATTGGACATTCTTAGATCAGCCGATAATAGGTTAGGCGAGATGGGGTGAGGTGTGGCAGGGTTTGGTCTGTTGAGATAGGTTGGGTTGGGTTGGTGTGTGGCCAGGCCAAATGAGAGTGGGCATGTTGAGCATAGGTATGGGGAAAGACTGAACATGGTTAGGTTTGGATAGGTTAGGTTAGGTTAGGTAGAGAGAGTTTTAATGGTGCATTCAAAGGGAAACACACCACGATCACGTGGATGACGTCATTGCCCCTGATGCACACGCAACGCACGTGACTCATCATTGACCATCGGTGATTCATTGATGACTCATTGTGACGTCACTAATCCCTTTTGATTGACGGTTGCTATCCCCCTTAAAACTCTCTCTTGTCCCATAATACCCTCTCAAACAATAACCTGCTAGTTATGCAAATTGCAATATCTCCATTGCCTCTTCCACCTTCCTTTCTAAGGAAATTCATCCATGCATGGGGATGGTGTTTCCATCCGTGTCATTCGCTGTAGACGCTCAGCTCTATACGAGGTGCATTCCAAAAGTACGTACCGTTTGTCTGCTGCATGAAAATGGCACATGCGTTTTGACTGTTTTGCGGCTCAAATTGTGCACTCATCTTTACTCTCGGTCTGTGCAAAAAATGGTTCATGGATTGCATCTAGTTTTCTTGCAACAACTGTTTCCGTTTGGGATGTTTGGTACACTGTGTGCAAAACCAGCTTTTTGCACTTGAAAACGATTTCGTTGCTGACGGCAAAAGCGCTATCCACGTCAACTTGCAGCTGGAATTTGGGTTTGATGATGATAAATTTGCAGATTTTACTTTAGGGAAACGTCTACAAACATTTTGAGAGGGCAAGGTGGTCACCAGTGGTGGATAACCATCTTCTCCAAAAGGATGCTCATCAATTGCCACCCTCTTTGTGACCATGACTCGCCTGATGTCAATTTGTGATCGTTTTTTGCCTCATCACTGAATTCTCGTCGCCCTTTATGACCTGACTTTGCCAATTTGAGATGGCGGTTTATAATTCAGTGCACAGTTTTTGTTGGAATCCCTGGTATCTTTGCCGAGACCCCCACCTTTCAATTTCTTACTCGAGACCAGGTGCTCAATTTGAATGACAATTTCCTCGCTCGATGATGACGTCCTGCAGCCACTGCATTCGTGATCATTTGGGGTTAGCATGCTCCCTAAAATTCACAAGGCCGCTTCCATACAGTGCAGCAAGCAAATCAGTATCACAAACCTGTCCAACGAGGCATTTGTTCGGCAGTGAAAGTTCCAGTGATTGGTTATTTTTCATCAAATGAAAAAAATTACTCGAAAGCAGTGCACCAAACATCCCAAACGGAAACAGTCGCTGCAAGAAAACCAAAGGCAACCCATAAACCATTTTTTGCACAGACCGAGAGAAAAGATGAGTGCACAATGTGACCGCAAAACAGTCAAAACGCATGTGCCATTTTCATGCAGCAGACAAACGGTACGTACTTTTGGAATGCACCTCGTATATCTGTGACCATTGATGCATGATTCCGAATGTGATGGTCAGTTTTGGTCTGACGTTGGTCATTGTGAGATTGGAACAAGGGCGCAGATCCATGCTGAATATTGGGGGGACGATGAGGAAAAATTCTTTGTTGTACGAAGCGTTGCGCGAAGCGCAACGCCGGGGGAGGGGTTCGGGGAGGGGATGTCCCCCTCCCCGAAGGGGAAGAAATTTTGAAAAAATGGAACCTCAAATGGTGCTCAGAATGCTCAATTTTTTTAAAAAATCTGAGCATTTTTCAAAGCATTCCCCGTTTACTCAGAACAGATAGACAACGTCAAATCAGTCGATGAATGTCGTTTTTTCAAATCTAATTTGCTGCCAAAAACACGACACGACCAAACAACCACGAAAGTGCTGTTGCGTCTCAAACACTGGACTCAACGACACTCCTTTCATCATTTCAACTTCAGATTTCAAATCAGGATTCAGAATTTTCTGTCTTGCTTTCGTCATCCATAGTCAAATTTCCATTCGCCCTTGTCCGTGATTTTCATGAACTGCCGTCGGCATCACGTCCCATTCAACAAGCCCGGATTTAGACATGGGCCGACGGGGCCCGCGGCTGTTGGGGCCTCCGAAAGAGTTGCGACTCCGGCCCCCAGAAGTGTAAGAAATTTTGCATTTCATCACTCATTTGATTTTTTGCTGTGGTTTCTCAGAGAAAACAAAATCTGACACTCGGCTTCATATTCGATATGGGAAAGAAGATCCCCGACACAGTTCAGCTTTGTCGAAAACAATTCACAGCTCTTGAATTATTGGGTGGGACATTTCATGACTTTTAAAATATTGGAGGGGACGTGTCCCCCCTGTCCCCACATGATCTGCGCCAATGGATTGGAAGAAGCGTTTGTCATAAGTCGAATTATTTGGCGAACATTATTTTTGTTTTCAGAATTGCATTCAAAATTAAAGCGATCCGCAGCTTCAGACATAATCTTCTTTTTTGCTTGACGCAATTCGCCCAAAATGCCAAATTTGTCCTGCAATTTTTGGTAAACATTCCTGCCATGAGACCAGTCTTTGACAATATGCCGAGGCGCAAAAGGGAGATTAACACTTCTCCAATAGGTGTTACGTAGGCGATAAGGTAACCAAGATGCCATTAAAGTATGACTTACCTATACTATAGAATAATTATTTTTCTCTGTCAGACACCCACAGACGGACTGGCTTCTTCAAGCAGATGTTCATACCTAACCTATTATGAGCTATAAAGGCAATAATCTTGGCGCCGAAAGTCTAATCGACCTGCGTTACATAGAAACCCTTATCCTTGTCCTTATGTCGTGTTAACTGGAATTGACAATAATACCAAACTTTTAGAACCAGCAGGTTCGACCTCGCCAGCCGGGAGTCAGAATCAGTAAGCGCGCTGAAAAAACTGCCTTTGCAGTGATTAAATTGAATTTCAGAGAAATTTGCTTTGAAGTTTTTATCAACCTGCCGCGGGTGTTTTGTTTGGCTTCCTTGCTGGCTACTTTTGCCAATCATTCCATTGCCCAGTTCTCATTACATCCAGTAAAACGATTGGTCTATATGCGGATCACAATAGAACCCTAGGCCTACGTGTGTGGTCCTTTCTAAAACTGTGTCTATTGTGGGCAGCTTATTCAATTTATCTAACCGATGAAGCTTATTTTGTGGACAGAAGCCACTCAAGTTATCAAATTAAAAATCCCGGAGTAAACGATATTATGCCACCCAAATGCTATCAGCTTGTTTTGGATTTTCCCAATACAAAGGAGCCGGGTGGCCTTTTCCGTCATGTGGGACTGCTCGAACTATGCATTACAGCTTTCGTGTAAGTCATATAGTGTGTACCTAATTGCGTTTCGGAACTCCACAAGCAGTCGTGGGAGATTATATCGAGATAAAATGATATGCGTTGGACCCTAACTACATTCAACTTTGAATGACCAAAACTCAGTTGCCCAAAACGCAGTTTCGTAAACAACGAGATCAAAGGGGATTACCTGCAGGTAGGTAGGTACCTTCCAAACCTAAAAATAAACTGTCACCAAAATTGGCAAAAAAACAACCGCGCCAAAATTGGTGCAAATTTTCACCATTTCGTAGGTATTCTCGTATAATGTCACTAAATGGTGAAAAATTCCAAGATATCTCACGAACTGGATCACTGGAAAATTTCAATTATGCCGGATCACCATTTTTGGTGATATATTTGTTGCCGCGAAATATGTAGGGGAGAGAAGGGTGATACGGGCTGGTTGGGTCAAACGGGCCAGTGGCATTTCTGCGCAAACGGTCACTGCGATCTGACGGGCGCCTGGTAAACTTCGTCGGCACGTTGCCGCACAGTTGTAACTCAAGTGGCGCCATCCTGTGATCGGTCATTCTTGCTCAAGGGGCAAAATTGTGCTTTTGCCACCTGCCGATCTTATTTGGAGATATCTGAATTTGATGCTGTGAGAACATGCATGGCCGATTTCGTGAAGTTGCATTGTCACTTCGCCAGTGTCTGGGAGTCTTCTGTTCACTGCAAATCTTGTTCTGCAGCAATATTTTATTCAAGTCACTCAAAACTGAGGAAAAATAAGCGGCACGAGGTTGCGGGCTAAACGGGCTACCCGTTGTTGGGCTAAACGGGCCAGTTGCTAGTATGGCCAAATTGCTTCTCTGGATTTCTCTTGTGTAGTTTTTTCTCATCTGTTGTTTTCCTGAAGACTTTTGCACCTTTCAAGAGAGTTGAAAGCCTAACTTGTTTGGAATCAGAGCGAGATGACCAAAAATGTTTTTAATGTGGGGAAAAATATTCTCTTTCGAAGGAGAAAGTTTCGTGGATTCGGTTTTCAAACTGGGCCCAAGCGGCAGGCGAGCGCCAACCTTTTCGGGTCGAATAAATTTGTTCAAAAACAAATTTTCGACACGTTGTCTTGCTCGTTTTCTGTCTGTAGCCCAATGGATTTGAGTCAGATGCCAGTTCAGGCCAAAATACATATCGTAGCCCGTATTACCCGCCGTTGCGCGCTAAATGGGCTACTTGGCCATTTTGCAAAAATCCACTTTTTTCTATCAGCACGTGAAAGACTATGGAGAATGCACTCTGCCAACGTAAAGCAGACATCTTTCTGATTCATCCCACAAATTTTCGTTCGATTTGGTTTTAATTTCACTGAATTATTTGGATTTTAATGTTAAGTAGCCCGTTTTACCCTTCCTTCCCCTAAGTAGGCCTATACCTACATTGATCTTGTCCAAATCATTTGGTGTGGTTATTTTTGCCACTTTTGTGACAACTTTTAGATTTCTCTAATTTTGTTTTTCCTAGCGTGTTTTGACATAAAATTCATATAACAGAAAAACGGAATCCAGAATGGTGCTTAGATTCCCTGAATGGTATGCGAGTTAAAAATAACGGTTTCAAGACATGGCGGTTAAGCAAAATCCACGAAATCGCGCAACAATATAAAAGACATTTTAAATAAAGATAAAGAACTTATGCATACGAGTGCATAGACCTATTGGATGCTTATTTGATTCTTCGTCGTTGAAGATTTAATGGGATTTTATTTATCTTTTTGTTGATGCCCAACAGCAAAGAATAGTTGGAAATGGTGCAGCGAAGGGCTGCAAGAATAATTTGGTACGGGTTCTTTTGGCCTGCACTCTTGCAAGCAGACGACATGACCACAGACTCAAGAGTCTGTCCCAGTGGCTCAGTTGGTTCGCTGGTCTAACTCCAAATCCGAAGGTTGTGGGTTCGATTCCCGCCACAGTCGGAATTTGTGGGTTGGGTCATGCTCCATTCTGGCTGCAGTGACAGAAAGGGAGACTTAGTGGCAAGTCTTCTAGTCCTTCGGAAGGGACTTTAAGAAGGTGGTCCCGTGTGCAATTCACCATGTGCACGTTAAAGAACACTTAGTCCGTCCAAGAGTGGCGGCAAGTTACAGAAACATAATAAAGCCACAGACACATACAGGGGTACCGAACACCAGTGTGGGTATGGTGAATGATTGGTATGAATGGCGCCAGAGTAAGGCGCAAAGTATGAATGGGTTGATGTGGGCGAAAAGAAGCCCTGGGGAACACCCCGAAAACCTTACACAAGTTTAAAGTTTAAAGTTTAAAGCTATTTTGCGATATATTCATCCGCTCCTTAAATTTTTGCATGCCGCAGCAAAGTACGTTGTTGAGCGAATCCAACGCTGAACTGACAATGGTCTGGCCTTCGATGTTCCTTTTTGCAAAACAAACCGCTACCTTCATTGATTTTCCCCGAGAACAATGGGAGATTGGAACTCTTTGCCAGCTCAGCATCGCCGCTTTTGCCGTGCCCATGCATCTTCACAGGCAGTCATACATCAAAATAATCCGTAGATGTGTTTTTCCCTCACTTGATAAACAATTGCCTTGTCTTTACCATGTTGATAATTTTTTATATTGAATTGTCCTGCTTCCACTTCATTTGAGGCGCATAGTATTGAATGTAATAAATAAAATAAATAAATAAATAAATAAATAACATGATATTCAATTTGAATCATTGTTCTCGTTATTTGCTTTTTTACATCTTTAAGGCCGGAGAGATCTCCGATGCTTTTTTTTAAAACCACCGGTGAAAATTGCGGATATCCACGTTTTCGGGGGGAAGGGATCGATAATATCCTCAACTATCTCCGGTGGTTTTGAAACAAGCAACGGAGATCTCTCCGGCCTAAGAGTGGAGAAATTTGTGTCAAACTCCGGTAGGGTTCTTACGCAAATGCAGATAGCGGTTCTTGGCACCTAACTCGGACAAAATCGGGCCATTGGTCCACAACTGACGGAAAAAAGGCGGAGTTTTACGCATCAGCATAACGTCTGCCTAATTCCAATGTACTCCATATTTGCGTTCAGAACCCTATTTTGCTTTCGGATTGTCGTAATCCGAAAGCAAAATAGGGTTCAGTTCAAAACTCAATCACAGCATGGCTACGTAATGATTACGTAGCCATGCTGTGATTGAGTTTTGAACTGTTTGAGCGAGTATGGAAGTCTATTAACCTTCTTCTATAACCCATGCACTGTTGACAAGGGGAAATCCCTTAATCTGCACAATTACCCAATCCAATTCAATTAAATTGGCGAGTTGAAATTTTAAAACTTTCATCGTTATCTTTTTTACTTGGTGATAAAGAGAAGTCCCCCCAAATGCGAGAATTCAATTCAACGTTGAATTTTGAGGGGGATTTCATATTTCACGTTCAATTTTTAGGGTGGTTCCAGATTTAACGTTGAGATTTGAGGGGGGATTCCATATTTCACGTTGAGATTTGAGGAGGTTCCAGATTTAACGTTAAATTTTGAGGGGGATTCCATATTTCAGGTTGAATTTTGAATTTTGAGGGGGATTCCATATTTCACGTTGAATTTTAAGGGGGGTTCCATATTTCACGTTAAATTTTGAGGGTGATTCCATCTTTCACCCGTTCCAAGTAGGTCGGGTAGGACCCGTTCCAAGTAGGACCCGTTCCAAGTAGGTCACTCTCATATCCTAGACATGTTGCAGCGTAGAGCCGCACGATTTGTAGTTGGTGACTATAGACGTTTTAGCAGTGTTACGCAAATGATATCATGTCTAGGTTGGAGGTCTCTGGCACATCGACGGAAGGTTGCTAGGCTCGTTGCCCTTTTTCAAGTGCTGGCTAATGTTGGCGGCTGGGGAGAGCTGTTAAATTATGTTAACCTCCCAACCTACTATTCACGTCATGACCATAACTTTAAAATAAATCCTCTTCGCTTCCGGCGTGAGGTTGGGAAATATTCCTTCATAACGAGGACAGTGCGTGACTGGAATCTCCTCCCTTGGAATGTCTTTGAACAGCCTCTAAGCATTCCTATTCTGCAAAGACGCTTGTCAGCGCTGCCCTGATGTCAATCACTCTTGGTACTTAAATAAGTTGATTTGAACATTTTCGGCAGTCTCATAAAATTGTTCTGCTCTTGGATTTCAAATTCATTCCGTGTATTTGATGATTTTAATCTGACCATTGAGCGTTCTTTCATTTTTATGTATTTCATTGTTTTTCAGTGTTCATTGATTCTGATATGAGGTGTACGCCTCTTAAAGAAATAAAGTATTCAATTCAATTCAATTCAATTCACGTTAAATTTTAATGGGTGTTCCAGATTTCACGTTGAATTTTGATGGGGATTCAATATTTAACGATGATTGTGAGTGGCATTCCATATTTCACGTTGATTTTTAAGGGGGTTCCAGATTTCACGTTGAATTTTGATGGGGATTCCATATTCACGTTGAATGTTTAGGGGATTCCATATTTCACGTTGAACTTTAAGGGGATTCCATATTTTACGTTGAATTTTGATATGGGTTCCAGATTTGACGTTGAGATTTGAAGGGAATGCCATTATTTACTTTGAAATTTGAGGGGGCTCCAGATTTCACGTTGAATTTTGAGGGGGGTTCCATATTTAACGTTGAATGTTGAGGGGGCATTCCATATTTCACGTTAAATTTTGAGGGGGGTTTCGGATTTCACGTTGCATTATGAGGGGCGCTCCAGAGTTTGAATTGAATTGAATTGAATTTGTATATTTTAGGAGTCACCTCCTTTCAATATTTACAACACAAAGTTAGTCAATTATGCAGCAAATAAACAATCACAAAAGGGAAGAACACATTTGCGACCAGTTTACGTTGAGATTTGAGGGGGATTACGTAAATCACGTGCAATTTTGAGGGGATTCCATATTTCACGCTGAATTTTGACGGGAGTTCCTTATTTCACGGTGAGGTTCCAGATTCAACGGGTCCTCCGTTGAATTTGGAGGAGGGATTCCAAATTCTATGGCTGTTTTCCGTTGAATTTGGAAGGGGGTTCCAAATTCTACGGGATTCTAAATTTTATACAACACCGGCTACGCTGGTAAACTTCCAACCCTGCAACCTGATTGATGTAAGTTGCAAGGTCCCGTTGTGGGCATGGACTGATGGAATAACACGGGATGCCGAGTTCTATGTGCCAGATTTTGCTCATGGTACCTACCTACCAGATGCAAATCTTGCACAGCTGAAGTCTTGAAAGAATCAATTATCGGGTGAGGAGGTCCGCAACCAATAAAACAAACAAAAAAGAGCAACCCCGTGCGATATATGAAGTAAAAAAGAAAGAGCAGGTTTTAAACGTGGAAAACGAAATGTGAAAAATCGTTCCAAATACATCAATAGTCTGCGCCTCTGACGATATGGCTTTTTCGTTTCACCCACCACCTTTATTGACACTTCGATAAATTGAACAAAACAATAACAAGCCCCATGTCATTTGTCACCCTTGCCTATAGTCCCAGGAAGTGCCTGACTAAATCTGAGTCTTCCATTGGCTGCAGGAGAATCCGAGACGTTTTTGCTATCACCATCCTAAAGAGCCAACACCAACACCAAAATGATGTGAGAGACTAAGCGGAAAGCAGGTTTCTCCCTTTTGAAACCTAACTGGAATCTTTGCTCGTCAGCAAAATCCATCAAGAGACAAATTGCTTTGCAAGGAATTGGTCGCTGTCATGTGAAATATCCGATATAATGCGCGGTGTTTTATGCTTTTTAAGTAATTATTTCTGAATTTTTCTGCAAGCAACGTACGAGTGCCTCTTCACACTACTCGGCAAAATTCTTTGGACACAGGAGTTTCAGTTTTTACTCAGGTGCCATTTTGAATCAATGGCAATCCGCGATGCAAAACATGACATTCGCGAAAGGGCGCTGAAACTGCATCAAGCCCCGTTGAAATTGTGTTGCTCCTGTATTTGCCAGACCTTTAAAATTTCTCGTGTGTACGGATATATTTGGCTGGCTTTTCGAGTGAGGAAACACACCTGCCGATGACAATATTGGATTCTGTTTCATGATGTTGCTGATGTGGGTACCTTCGGATATTTCGTAAATCGTAATGACATACGTGCTACCCTGTAGTTTGTTCAAGGAATCTTGGGTATTCCTAATCGCACCACCAGTGTGTGTTTTCTGGTTATCATATGGACCAGGGCCTTCTTCAACTCCTCTCATCTACGGACTCTGAGCGTTGCGAAATGCGTTGAGAAATGTCGAAACCATAAGCGTTGAGAAATGTCGCATACCTGCCCAACAAAGTGCCGTTTTTAAACCATCAAATAAAGCAGGCCAGGCCAGGCGATGTGGGCTATGGAATAAAACTGGTCTTCCAGGATATTTGCATGGACGTTTGAAGACAAAAAGCTCCCAGAATTGGCAAACACAGTGGAAAATAGCGCCGGGCTATTCACGTGCATAGATCCATTCTACATATTTAATCTAATCTAATCCCGGCCTTCCCCTCTGCGCATATAGCTCTTCTTGACGGGGTTAATTTAATTCCATTACCATAATGAAGGTACAAAACAGAGTCTGCTTGTTAGGAAATTACTTCCAAGAGCCAAATCCACCCTGAGATTTCCTGAGGATGGAATGTGCTACAACACCGCACCGTGCACGAGGCAGGGTGACTGAAATATAGTGAAAGAGCATGTATGTAAAAGTTGTAAAAATGGTAAAAAATGTAAAATTTCCCCGCTGTTAGCGGCGGAAAGATTAACCCATATGTAGAAAAATTTGCATTGGATTTTAGCAAACTCCATGCTGTAGAAAAAAAGACTCTTCATCACTAGTCAATCTGATTAGAAAAGCTCCGTTGCAATTTGTCGCTTTATTTCTAGCAACTGCATAGAGTAAAAGCATAAGAAAAAAAAGTTTCGTTTGAGGCAACAATCAAATTGGAATAAACACATGTATGAGTAATCTTTTTCCGCCGCCACTATACAGGGTTTAACGCATATGTAAAAAAAGTGTGGCCGCGGGATTTTCCAGCCTGTGAGACTTGTATAGTTTTTTACGAAAAGGTTTTTCTGATAGAATTATGAGAGGCAAAAGGCCCATTAAGAACCTCGACGTTTGTTTGGTGAAAATGATTTGGAATTATCAACTAAACTTTGCTAGTTACATGCATTGGATCGGCATCAAAATTCGAAAAATCACTAAAAATGAACACTTTAGACTAGTCCAAGACAGACTGCGCTTAGATAAATTATTCTTTTCGCTGATTGATTTTGGACATATGCCCATGCGTCACTTTTTTGCTTTCACCTCAAGTGATATCGACACTCGAAGAACATTGACAAATTGTGAATTCAAGCGAGCTAACCTGACACTTTTCGTTGAACTGTAGAGGTATAGGTACAGGCTCATGTCAGATTTGCAATAATGTGTGCTTCTGTTCAAGCTTGTTTTTCAAGCTTTTCAAGAACATTTAATTCTTTCACAGAGAGACCAGGATAAAAGGGTATGTTTCGGCCCTACACAGTTTTCTCCCGCAAGTTCGGTGGAGTCTAAGCTTTACCTGGTGAAAGAGATTGTGTTAGTGTAGGCCGATAATTTCCAAGCAGCATGTCAAAGCATGCTCATTGACATTTCTGTAAACATTCAAACAAAAAAAACTCAATGAACAACTCCATTTAACAACACGGTTTTCAGCCTAGTTTCTCATGTGTTACTCAGCACACTGGGTTTACGCAGAACCCAGCAGTATCTCTTGACCGCAGTTTCCAGGTCGACGCTATCGCTATTGATTTCTCCAAGGCCTTTGATGTGATTAACCACAGACTCTTGGTTAGAAAGTTGGAGCTTCTTGGGGCAGACAAAACAACTATTGACTGGGTAACGGGCTATCTCTCCGCTCGTTCTCAGTGTGTCAGAATTGGTGAGCACTTATCAGGTCCCCTTCCAGTCACATCAGGGGTTCCCCAGGGCAGCATTTTAGGACCATTACTTTTCATCGTCTGCATTGATGATAAAGTGCAAGGCCAGTAATTTTTGCCAGACCCCCCCAAGGGGGGATCTACACCCCCCAGAAAATTACGTACACCCCCAGAAAAATTGGACAACACCCTAGTGAGGATGGTGTGTGAATCAGTTTGGCTGGCTGCCAACAAGACACATCTGGCCCGTGCTACGTATATTGGCTCGTCCTGGCAGGAAATTTGACCTCTTGAACATCAATTTTGCCCCCAAAATGAACTCTCAAATTTCAAAATTTCCTCGATTACTCGATACTCAAAATTACCCCGATTACTGGGGGGCTCCGCCCCCCCAGACCCTCCCCTCTAGGCTGCGTCCAGATTCTTCTGCGAGATTAGACCCCCTGGAATTCTTCACACCCCCCAATTTCGAAATCCTGGCAAAACTCTGTAAGCATTAAATTGCGCATGCGGTTTTTTGCTGACTGCATCAAAAACATAGAAGTGCGTGCTCTGGGGGACTGCGAAGTGCTGCAACGGGACTTGGATCTCATTAAAGAGTGGTGCAACAGGTCGGCTATGGCCATGAAAGTGGAGAAATGCAACTTAATCAATTTTTGTAAAAAATAAAGATGGTTTTCTGTTTAACGATGTTCTTAACAATTGTGATCTGCTCCCACAGGCTGAGATACTCGTAACTTATTTAGGGGTGAAATTTACCAATTAACTTGACTGGTCCAGACATGTCAACATGATCACTTGCAAAGCAAATGTTGGGGCCTCACAGGATGCAAAACGGAATTACAGGAAGTGTCCGCCCAGGATAAGGGAGCAAGCTTATTTCAGTCTTGTGCGCCCCATTTTGAAACACGCCGTCCCACCACGTCCCAGCCGTCCTTGGGGGAAATGATAGATTTCTGCTCTTGAATAAGTTCAACGCAGGGCAGATCGTTTTCGGTTGGCGATTTCAGGCGCCGCAGTGCTGTCACCAGCATGTTAGTATCATTGGGCAGGGAATCGCTACAATCGAGGAGTATTGCAAGACTGATGTGCCTGTTCCTTTCCTTGCAAAAGCTGGAGGGTGGGGCGCTTTTCTCGGGTCCTTGGAACTCCCGACCTTCTACTCTCATATAGAGATCACGACTATAA
>JASGXE010012124.1:0-13984 GCA_030068105.1 Sinentomon sp. SZTP_YWyxl
AAGGGCAGGACAAACACATTGGAAGGGTGCACACCATATCAGTTATTATGGCATTGCAATGGGATCACAATAAAAATTGTGTTGCCCCCGATATTTGATATAATGTCTTGCAGTCCAGGGTGACATAAATGCTGGCTTGGCTGTCATTATGGATGCACAGCTCAAACCAGGTACCTACTTTGGTGATGCTCTGGCAAAAGGCTGCCAATGTTAGCATTTGGAACTACTGCTATTCCAGACGTAGACGCAAAGACCAGCGATGCAGCAGAGGCACACATTTAGCAGGAGCAATTTCAGCACTTGCACCACGAACGTCAGAAACCAAGGAAAAAAACATAATAAAGTCGGTTTTCGTTCGTAACTTACAAGAATAAATTTTCTATGTTTCGGTCCCACGCACGTGGACCTTTCTCAAGCGGTGTTGGTATCACACTGATCGGATCAGCGTTTCTGCAGTCGCTGGGATGATGGGGTTGGTTTCCGTGCTTGTCCGTTGCTGTTTTGTGGGATGGGGTTGGGGGTCTTATGGTTGGCGGTGGCGAGTTTTGTTGTGATGGGTCGGTGTTGAAGTGGGCTGGGTCGAGGCAGAAGTCGTCTTGAATAAGGTGGGTGACGGGGAATGGTGGGAAAATAAGCGGAGGGGAGGGGTGGTGTCGAGTTGAAGGTGGTTTATCATGTGGAGCTCGTTCCGCCAGGCGCTGAGCGTACCTGGGTCCGTGTTCATGATGGATTTGTTGAGAAAGGTCCACGTCCGTGGGGCCGAAACGTAGCGCAAATTAATTCTGGCAAGTTACGAACGAAAACCGGCTCTATTATGTCTTTTCCTTGTGTTAGCAGGAGCAAAGCACCACGAGAGCACTATAGGTGGAACTCTGGAGGACCTTATTCAAATCAACCTGCTAAATTTAGAAGCTGCTAAGATAGCAGCTCCTTAGCAGGACGATTTTGGCAGGTTGCAAGCAGGCCGCTGGCAGGATGATGGCAGGATAAAAGTTCTTATTCAAATACCCTGTGCGACTGCAGACGAAGAAACACACTGAAACAGACGCGTGAGGCGAAGAATCAAGTTGACTTTTATGACTCGGATTTTCAATTGGTTCGTTTAGCTCAGTGGCAGCGCACCCGCCTCGCAGTTCAAAGGTCCCGAGTTCGATTCCCGGACGATGCCAAATTTTTCAAAGTTCATTGTTCGTTGGATTTGGTTAAAATCAAGCTGAATAATTGTTCACCAACAGTTTTAAAATTGTGGATTTTGGCATTGTGTTGCGGGCATGACAATGTTTGCATGCTCTTGTCAAAGAATCAAGAAAATTCTGTTGATCGCTGCCGTGAACAGAATTTTCATAGTTTGGTAGGTAGGTAACCTTACCTGCGCCCATATACCTCATTTTATACTTTTTTGAAGCCGCGATAAATGCGATTAAAGAAGGGTTTTTTCACCAAAAGGTTGGCAATTTTACAGTTTACAATCACAAATATATCTCAGGATTTGAAAGTCACCAAAAGGACGAACACACCAGAAGGCTGGATTGACCGAGCCCCCCACATTTGAAAGCATTTTTTTTCTAAAATTCATCGAATAAACCGTATTTTTGTTGTCATCCAAATAAACCCAAAATTCCTCCAAAATATTGGGGCTCGACCGTCCCCTGCACTCGTGATCCACTGCTGCTCTGCCCTTTGGATATTTTTGTGCACATTTTTACTTGCTCCTTGTCTTTGAACGTTCTTGTCTTTGAAAGACCATCGCAGAAGACGGAATTTACGGCCCTTGGCTTCTTAGGCCTATGGGCCGACATGTGTCGTTTTTTGTTTTTGCAGTCTGCCTTCGTTTCTTAATGTGAGAAAAAGGTCTAAAGACCCTTGCGAGGGTCCCTTCCCTGCGAGGGCCTCTTCCCATTGGAACACCACTCTGGCGTTGCCCCATGGTCCCAGATCCCCGGACCAGCATCAGAAAATTTTTTAAGGTTTGTGTATTTTATTTCTCACATTAGGTACTTCGTTCATTAGCAACGATAATTAATATCAGCGAAGCCAATTTCAAAAGCCATGGGCATAAAGTTTCTTCTCAAAAATATTTCGCATTGGCATGATCATTGGCGTAATAATCACAACAAAACATTGAAGGCTTTGAGATGTGGGCCACAAGAAAGAACAAACATTTTATTATTTTCCTGAAAATGATTATAAGGTCGGTTAGATTTCCATTATTGCAGGGTGTTCTTGCAACGGAAAAGAAGCAACTCCTGTCAAAAAGGAGCGCAAACGAGGCAAGATTTTTTGTCGCAATTACAGTCAGTGCGTCAAAATGCAGCGCGATCAAATATTTTCAAAAGTGGGTGGGGCGCTGTCTTGACAGATGCTGCCGACGATTCAAAATCTCCACTCTCAGCAGGCTCAGCAGGATGCGACAAAGAAAACCAATTTAAAATTTCCGAGCGCAGCGCTGTGTCCGGTGGCGCAAGCGCAGCGTGCTGGACTGCTGTGCAGGTGGGCCGGGTTCGATTCCCGGCCGAGGATTATTTTGCAGATTGCATGCTTCAACCGCTGTTTGATGCTTCACAAAAGTGAACCTTCAGGAACTTGAGGGGTCCTTATTACTTCTTTGTTTTGAACACCAACCGAAAAAAATTGAGAAATGTTTTTAACCTCAGAAAAAAGAGGCTCCCCCGCATCACCGAACACCATTGGAATGACCACGAAAAATAAAATATTGTTGCAGGTTCAATGGAAAAAAAAAGAAAAGCTCCTCCAACTGTGAAATTGGGAAAAAATTTGCAGAAAAAAATAAAAAGAACCACTCGAAATTCTTTCGATTCGTGAACGAAAGGACTTAGCAGGACTTTAGAGGTGGTCCGAGGCGCCTCTAACTTTTTTACATTGGTCAGATTGGAGGTGCTGCTAAGGTCCTGCTAAGTCTGAGATGCTGCTAAACTCCTGCCATCGTCCTACTAAAGTCCTGCTAATTTAGCAGGTTGATTTGAATAAAGAAAATGAAACTTAGCAGGTCGGTAGCAAGACTTTAGCAGCTACTAAGCTTAGCAGGTTGATTTGAATAAGGTCCTTGGTCTTTTGAGGCCATGATACCACATGTTTTTGTGTCTGTTCTGTGCGCTGAGTTGAGCGCCGGAGTGACACATGTGGTGAACACCTGGAGCCAAATCTTGGTGACAAAGCCTTGGTGACAAAGGACTTGGTGACTTGAATTAGATGCGCCTTGTCCATTCGTAGAAGTCGAATTTGATGCACCTTGTCTATCCTCCTACGAAGGGACAAGGTGCATCTAAATCAACATGGTAAATTTAACTCAACCAGTTCGTGGTGCACATGCTTCAATTTAACCTTGGTGACAAAGGACTTGGCGGTGCTGGTAAAGCAGCTGCTCCTAATAAATTGGACTTACCCATATGTCTGCTTTTGTTGTGAGAGGCTTCCCGTTGTACAAATCGATCATCTCGGGAGATCGGTACGACAGTGTCGTGTATCTCTGTATCTCTTCCTCAACGGTTGTTATGCCGTGCACTTTTGAATTCAACACTTTACCAGTTGACGATCCAAAATCACAAAGGACATAGCTTCCAGTATCACTGTTTAATAAAATATTTTCTACCTGAAAAGAGAAAGAGAGAGAAACCGGGATGAAAATACAGGACATATAGCATCGGAAACTTTTTTGAATTGGAAATTCGCAGGAAACCCAGACAAGCTTGCACAATGGGCACAGTGCATTCGAACAAATATCATGCACATCTTGTCAATACATTTCTTCTTTTTAACCAGATGAAAGGGGGTTAAATTTGTGCAAGTGAGCCGGTAAGAAATCTGTGAAAAAACATGGCTGCTTTGCAACACATCTCTGTCGCTGGGAAAACTTACAATCGACACAGTGGCATTCGTTTGTTCCGAATGTGTTTACAACACTTGGTATTTTACAAGCCCTCAACTGAAAGTGGCTTTCTAATACTTCATTTACACTGGAGGATGAAGTGACTTCAAGCTCGGAGTCACTTCATGCAGTTGAAGCAATCAGCTGATCACTTCATACATGAAGTGAGCTCTTGAAGTCACTTCATTGGAAATGCTGTTTACACTGCATTTGTTGGTTTGGCCATGCCTACCGTTGCTTAACTAGCATATATTTCACTTTTTCACTGTTCAATATTCCATGTCATTTCCCCCGGTTTCTGTCACCATAACATTTGTGACAGTATTGTTTGAATAATAATAAAATAATAATAATAGGCCTATTTGTTTTCTTTTTTCATACACGCATTCACTCTTTTTTGCCTCGCCAGCGCTGTTTGTTTGCACTGGCAAGCATGCGTGGCTGCTTTGGCATGTTGTATCCTGTTGCGGGTGTTCTTTGACGAGAATATTTTTTTAATTTTCTTTTCACAGTTTACGCCTTCGCTTTTGTTCCGTTTCTGTTCAGCTTCTTCTAGTCCTGAAAAACTTCTCGGGATCTCCCCTGAGTGCCGGAAAGAGGTTGAAAAATTATTCCCTCCCTGCGGCCTTGAGAGCAACAATGGATGTACCTACCTATCCAAAACCGAAACGGTCTTTTTCCGGCATCGTCTCAACAGGTACCACAGCAAAATCACTTGTTTCTCATTTGGAGCCATGACTGGACAAAGCACCGAATGCCCGAAACAGCAACTCACTGGCACCGACTCTCGGAAATGTGCATGTACCGATGTCACCAATTGACTGCAGCACCAACTTTAGGAATTTGGGTGTATAGTAGCGGCATAATCAAACAGTCAGCACACCCGAGTCGGTCGCAAGTCACCAGTTTTTAAAAAACTACAAAACGCCAGTCGCGGCGACATGCTGCAACAACAAAACGCCAATGGAAACACAGCCTTAATCGAAGCAGTCCTGCTTCTCGGAAAGCCTTTATTGAACGAGAACCCACCGAGAGGCGGAGGAAAATGAAAATTTAAGTGAGCAAATTACGTAGAATACAATGCCATAACCATCAAATCCTGAAATAATAAGAAATCAAAAAATTCAGGAATTTTTTTTTCGCTACCGCGGTCATCTATTCTGACAAAACCCACTTTGGGTGCGTATGACTTGAAAATTTCATTCCAATGACAATTCCATTTCTGCACTGATGGTTTGCTTCCGTAACTACCTGTGCCTGTGGCCCCAAACTACCTAGTAAAAAAAGCGCAACATTCAGATGGCACAGCCGATCTTCATGGATGGACCGAGTTTCAACAGCTTTCCAATCCCTACGGGATGGGGAGCAAGCCCTGTCCAAAGAACGAAGATACCTACTCAGCTCAGAACCATCTCTGGACATCTTGCCTCAATGCCTGCAGGGGCGCGGACCCGAAAAGAGAACAAGCGAGGGAGAGAGACAGAGATTGAGAGACCGCATATCTTGCTGGAAAAGAAGTAAACACCAGACTATCAGCAAAAACCTACCACCTGTATTTCAGTTAGAAATTTACAATTTTCTTCTGTTCATCGCCGGCAGTAACGTCTGCAAAGCCCATCGATATGAGCACCTCGGCCATTTTGAAATAAAGGCCAGCATTCCGTCTGTTGGACCTCAACAATGCAGAAAACTCATGCCAAACAATTCAAAGAAAATAGCAGCATATCCGTCTGGCATCTTTTTTTTTTTTGAAATGTTTCGTTCCAGAACAGGACGGGGAAGTCATCACGCCTGGCTACGGGCACAATGGAACGATGTCAATAATAGTTGGAAACCACGCACTTTTTTGTTGATTGAACCGCCATTTATGCGAACGGTACCTACCTACTTACCAAAAGGTCGTCGCCGCCGCCGGGGGAAGGGGGAAAACCCAGCCCGTGAGGGCCAGACAAAAAAAACCCCTCATTGCAGCCCATTAGAACTGCAGGCCAAATAAAGAGAGGATGCGGAAGGAAGTCTTCAAGGAAAGCCTTTTACCAACCAACAACCTCTCATCTGACTTCTGCCACAAGCCAGCGGCACTGCCATTTCCACTACCGGCACTGAAACCACGCACCTAGACAAAGGAAACATGCCTACAAGTTGGGAAAAAAAATAAACATTGACCATTGAAATGAATGATTAAAAGAAGACCGAACTGAGTACAGAAACAAGATGCACAATGCAATCATCAATCGGTCGAAACATTATCAGGCAATTGAGTTTCATAAAACAACATGAAAACACATTCTGCCTGTTTTGAAGTCACTTCATCTCACGAAGCTGGTACCTCCAGCTCACTTCAAGAAAACAAGGATGAAGCAAGAGATGAAGTGACAAACCGGACAAGTGAGAGATGAAGTGACTTGAAGATCTTGAAACTCAAAAAAGTGTTTACACTGGCTGCAGAGCCATGAAGTCACTTTAAGTCGCTGATGAAGTCACTTCATCCTCCAGTGTAAATGGAGTATAACTCCATTGGAGTGCAAGAACTGGGTGGGAAGAAGTAGCATTGACACCAAAACGCGGCCCGGAAAACTGGACAAAACAGGAAACTTGCTGCGAAAGAAGATCCTGTCAAAAACAATAGGTGCCTACTTCGTTGTTGCAAGAGCACCATTTAGGCTAATCCAACTTCTGTGACCGCATACCCCACAGCCACCTACACTCACCTTCAAGTCAATAGCTACCTAATTTGGCAGATAAATGGTTGCATTCTTCGCAACAATGAATAAATGTGCATAATGCATAGAAATTAATTTTTGCAACACAACCTATCGACTAAAATTTATTGATCGATGAGTTAAAGTACCTATTCTTACTCAAAATTATTTTAAAAAAATAAGGACAATAGGTTGGACCAATTGCATGTTCACCACAAAAAAAATAATTTGGTTTTACAGGAGATCCCAGAAGATCTTGGTGCAGTCCATATGGGGGTCTGGGGTGGAACCCCCAAGTGATGTGGGCTTGGGGCAGCACCCCAGCAGGGCTCCAAGGGGCAGAGCTGTTGGCAGGGGTTCTGGTCACCAAAAACTGAGGAAATTTTGAAATTTTAGGGTCCATTCGGTCAAAATTGACATTCCAGAGGCCAAAAAATGGAATACATGCAAAAGAAGGACAAAGTTACCCAAACAAGCTAAAAAAGGACAAAAGTTTGCATATGAAAATAACATTAGTTCCCCCCTTAAAGAGGAGTTGGGTGCAAATCCAACTTACTTTGAGATCCCTGTGAATGATAGGAGTTTGGCAGAAGTGTAATCGTGAGACAGCCTCGCAGATATCACAGAAAATAGTTAAGACTTCCGTCTCCGAAAACCCAAACTGGATTCTAGAAATAACGAAAAAACATGTGACAATCAATAAGCTTTGGGTTGGAACAAGTTAGAAGTATGTTGTGGATTGTGAATATCCAAAATCAGGTCACAGGGACCCACAATGGGAAACAACTGTCGCAATCATGGCCAGTGAGTAAAGTTGCCATATATAATACCTATCCCACAATCTTGGAAAACTTTGGTCGGTCCCATGCAGCTGCGAAAATCCCATTTGTTATATTTGGGTAAGTGCCTAAACAAAAGCATAACACGCCGTGGACAAATTAAAGGGAGCTAAGTGTAAGAAACTTTCTATTCCTGCAATTTTCCATTGTTGCTCGACAATATTTTTCATTAATTCTCTGTTTTCACTTAGCTCCCTTTCATTTGTCCAAGGCGAACAGATGAGAAACCTCAAAGGATTTCCTTTAGAAAGACTTACTTGTCATTCATAATTTGAAGCACTTGAGTCTTATAATATGGCATCAGCAAGAGGATTTCATAAACACCATTTCCTGTTGCATTGATCACCGACTCGACGTAACCCATGATGTTTTTGTGCCCATTCAGGTTCGACTGAGGGTGAGGAAGGGGAGAGAGTAAATGTTGTAAAGGCAGAATATGACTAATGTTCTATACATAAATAAATCGGCTATCAAACTGAGGGAATCCAGTGAAGCCAAGAGCGAGGGTTACCTACCTACTACTTACCAGGCCAATCGGTCAGGATAACAGCTGAGATTGCAAGCGAAGAAAAAGAAGTTGGAAAATCTTCTGGAGACTCAACAAGGAGACAGCCTAAAACAGTATTTTTTAACGACAGAGATCCATACCTAAGTACCGTGGAAACTTTGAGAATCTGAAAACGTAAGAACCTTTTTACTCTGGAAGATTTATTATCCTTGGTAGGTACCTACCTATATGGACAGACGTTTCGGAGGCATTTTGCTCCTCATTGAAGAACCCAACTATAAGAACAGGCATTTCGGATGATAAGTAAATCAGAGTAATGAGTAGGTAGGTTTCTGGTTTTGGTTTATTTTATTCAATTCCAGAACAAATATCAGAAATTATTATAATTCAATGAGAAACCAACCTACCTACCTACCCACTCTGTGCACCAACCTGTTAAAAAACACACAAAAATATATTTCGAAATGAATAAAAAACTGACTGTAGATATCACAAACCGATCAATCATGGCAGCAGTAGGCACCAACCTATAAATAAGCAGGCACTTACAACCCATACCTAATGCACATGATCGCCACCGCAATTATTATTTTAAACATGAATCCGAGCAATAAAAAATGCAGAAAAAATTCCTAGGCCTATGATTTCTGACGGGCTCGCACCAACGGACGGGTCTTGAAGCGATAAAGGCACCTAAATGAAGATGCCAGCTTACCATTATCTGAATTTCCCGCTTGCAAACGCTTAGATCTTGTTCATTGTTCACATACATCCTCTTCAAGGCATATCTCACGCCATTACCAGCTTTGACGAGAAACACAATCGAGAAGCCACCTGCAAACAAGGAATAGGTTGGTACAAAAACATGCATTTGTCATCTGGAGTTGTCCTTTTTTCTGCTGTACTTCCCTCACCTCCTCTCCGGACTCAGTTAGTGTATCACATGGAAGCGAGACTCAGTTACCAGTATTGTATCATACGGATGCCATCTAGGCTCGGCCAAGGCATTTGAAGTAGGTATCTGTTTGGCCGAACTTGTCGAAGAAAAATTACTGAATCGTTCATTGTTTATTGCCACCTAAAATGATTCTGAAAAAATGCTAACAGGTTGATATCGTACCCACCTTCCTTGGAATGCATTTGGCCCGCCATGGAAAACGCCAACATTCTGAATCTTCCCTGCAACATTTTGCAACTGGTAGAACGGGAATATGCAGGGGATGATTAGTCGGAAACAGGTAGGTAGTTACCCATTTCTGGGAACACTGCGACATTCTGAATTTTGGCACATAGGTACGAAATCGAATGCCTATCCCCGAAAAGATTTCAGAGGAAGGAAGCGATATTCTGAATCTTTACGTGGAAGAGTGGCTGGGAATAGTTACTTCTAAGCAGACTGCGGCATTTTGTATGTTCGCGGGAGAGAATGGTATTTAGGTAGTATCCCCTGGAAGATTTGTTGTCAAGAACACTTCCAGGACTTATTCCATCACTCAAAAGAGAAAATACTTCCCCACGTAAGTCACATTCAGTGGGAAAAGTTCATCCTGTGATGAAAAACAAATGCAGAACCTAACGCATGAAACAAATATACATAAGCCTCACCTTCAGCAATAATATCCTCTATTGTGACAACAAGTCGGCCGATGGTGAATGACTTTCCAACATAACTGTTCACTTCTTTGTTGCTGTTGACATGGACATGGGCATGTGACGAGGAACTGCTGTTCTCTATTTTGTTCTCTATTTTCGAGAACAATTTCTTCATCTTGATGCATTTAATTAGGTACCTACCTACTTAGCAATTGAAGCCAAAGCCACAAGTTGGCACAGCACCGAAGCCAAGCCTAGACAGAAAGAGAATGGAATTGTGTTACTAGCAGGTGGGTAGAGGTTGATAGGTACCTACCTAGGTACTACAGGGTGGCCCAAAAAAACGACACTGAAAGTTTGATTTAAAATTGCATTGCAGATATCTGTTTTAATGTGCTTTTCGTTTGTTTTTTAGATCTTCCATTCCGAGCAGACTTTACTTTATTTAGTGTTTAGTTGCACGTTTCCTTGAGTTTACTGGATCAGTTTTTAGTGATACTGAGAGAGCATTCGTGGTCGAACGCTACTGTTGCAGTTACGGCAAAGGGCGGAACGGAGGACCCACCATTGCTGTTGCTCAAACTGCTTTTCAGCAGCAATTCCAAAAAGCTCCACCAACGAACCACACAGTGCTGAGTCTTGTGGCAAACTTCCACGCCATCGGCTCCGACCGAAACCAGAATCCTGGCCGATCAGGCCGGCCGTCTCGGGTGATGGAGGAAGGAAAAAAAAGGTGTCGTTGAAGCCCGTGGAGAACCGTCTGGCGTCAGGAGAATGTCACAGAAAATGGGCGTGTTAAGGGCTAGCTTTCAGCGGATTCTGCGCCAGGCAGGAGTGTTTTCTTACAAAATTCATGTGCATCAAGCTCTGGTCCCAACTGACTTCTTGCTTTATGCGACTAGATTCTCACCCGAGAATGCCAGAACCTGGATTTTGACATGCATCTAAGCAGCCACGTAAACGGGCAAAATGTTTTCCTGGAAATCGAAAGAGCTGGTGAATGCATCAAAAAGCACTCCACCCACAACGGATTATCAGGCCATCTTCCGGGCACTGGATATCCCCACCTATTCTTCTGAATTTGCGACAGAAAACATCAGCAGTTATCCATGCCATATCCCAGCCAACGCTCGTAGCAGTTTTCATCTACCTGAAAAACTACCTGGCCAAATGCCTCCAAGCAGGATAGCATTTTGAAGCATGAAACCTTCCAGACGAAACTATGTATTGTTGCACTTCCTGCAGCTTGTGAGAGCAGTCATTCGTAGTTAAAAACAGCTTTAATCATCCGCATTTGTCATCAAACTTTCAGTGTAGTTTTTTTGGGCCACCCTGTATTCCCGTGGATACGAAGTAAGTAGCGATTCCGGTTCTGGTCCGGTTTATTTCCCTCACGTAGGTAGCAGATACATTGGAACAATTCATGCATTCAACACAACCATGCCAAGAAAAACTAACAAACAATGCCTAAAAAACATCTCCAATTTAAGACACGATGGCCAAGAAATTGAGATTGGATGAAATCGCCAGTAGTGGTGCAGAGAAACATCATTCAGTGGAATGCCGCAGTAAAGGCCAATGAGTGGTGCGGTCTCAGGAGAATTTGTAGGTACCAAATTAGAATGATAATAGAGTAACACATATACACTGAATGAATACACTCCAGGCGGAGCAGGTAGGAAGGCACAGAGGAGTCGGTCCAACAAAAGAAGAAGCAGCACGAAAAACAAGAGAATAGGTACAGCCGTGGGAGTGTTTGTTGACACAAGGCTGTTTTTTTGTTTAATTAATAATTACTCAAGAAAGCATAAAGAAACAGATTTGCCATTTTAGAAAAGTGGACAGTGAAAGGTATACCAGGTAATTGAAGGACCTTTTTGGAGAGGGGCCAAGTCCATTTTTTGATTCTGAGAAAATCAGTATTTTTTTGTTAATGCACATTCGTACATGAAGAGATAATGCACATTCATGCAGACTTTTCACACTGAACATGTGTGAGCCGTGAACATTATAGGTACCAACTTACCAAAAGCATTATTTGGATCCTACGTTTTTTGCTTAACTGGTCTCGTCCGAATGAAGTACAGTTACATCCGCTAAAAAAAACTGGGCATACGACCGACGTAGATAAACGTCAAGACCAACATGATGTCATTGTACGAACGACATGGGTATTCCATTTTCAAGGGATTTGAATTTAATTACATAATATCAACACCACTCAATCGTGAAGACTGCCGGAAAGAGGAAAAAACAGCCATCCAGCAGACGTTTATTCGCTAAAATCGGTCCATCCGTTTTGAATCAGCGCACTTTTCAAATTTCCCGATTTTTGATCTTTTGTCCCTTGTCGAAGGCGCCTTCTTTCACGATGACGCAACATCAGTCGCACGCCGAAATTTGAATTTTCGGGCAGCCGACAGCAGCGCGATCTCGCGGACGCTTGTTTCGCGTGATTTGCTGCAACCGTTCAGAAATGGCGTCGCATTAAAATTACCTGTTTTTTCCCGTTTTTGCTCAATTTTGATGCGGTTTGAAGCGTTTGGGGGTATCTTAGCCGTTTTTTGTGCGGAGGTGTTTTTTTTTTGTTGAAAACATTAAATTATAGGCGATTTTAATGACACAGAGCAGAAATCTGGCTTCGTTGGGTGGGAAATGCATGCATTTCCGATTTTTCAGTTTTTCGAAAATCCTTGCAGGAATTATTAATTCCGGCGGGGGCGACACTCCGTGTACTCCGTGTTTCCGAACAGCGCGGAAAAGAATTTTAAAACCAGAATTCGTAATTCCGGGCTTGACCGGTTAACAGAGTAGGCCTGCCTAGAATGTCTTGTGTAACTCTTCTCCATTGATGGCCATAAGGCCTTTCCTTCTTTAAAATAGGTACCTAGGTACCCAGGAACCTACATGTTGGATATGGGCATTTTTCAACATACCTACTCCCCTTTACAGATTAGAAATTAAAAGAGCTTTGTTTGCTACCTGTAGGAAATTTTGTTTTTTTTAAGCTGCAAACATCCATGCAAACTGCCTCATCCGAAAATAATAGGTACCGTAAAACGGGGTAACTTTGATTAAAATTCAGGGGTTTTTCTACTTCATCCGTCTGCTAAAGAGAGTGTAACCGGCACACCACAGAATCTGCATCTGATTCTGTACATTGAAGGTTCATTCTTTCAGAAAAACAGGCCCAGAACCATCCCATTGCACTGCAAATGTTTGTATTTTGAGCGTCAAAATGCTATCAAAGTTACCCGCAGTTTGGGGTAACTTTGATAGGACATGGGTTTACTCCAGTTTATCAATGATATCTTCTCACAGGGGTAACATTGATAGGTCTAGTTTTTTTTAAATACTAGAGGCTTTGGCCTAAATTTTGAGCCATTATAGAACTCTGTATCTCTTCTGGAAGTCTTGCAAATGTGTCTCAAACATGGACAACATTTTTAAAAAAAATCATGTCTTTTTTAGCTATTTTTCTTCAGGAAAGTTGAACTTTAGAAGGCTAATCGTGGGGTCTTGGAGTTGCCTGTCCTCAATTTTCCATACACCATTGGAAAGGTCATGGTCATGTGATTATTTTGATATATTATAGCCACTCTGTCCACTCCAAAATAAATATATTGTTCTTATTTCTGATATGCTACCCCGGAAGAAAATGAAGTAAAAAATGCGACATAGTAATTTTCAGCATGACTGACTGCAGGTTACCTATAGTGGCCAACCTTGCATTAAGTCCATTCCAAACCACAAGTCCATGAATCAAGCCCATGCCAAGCAGACAGTCTGGCATTTTGCGTCTGAGTTTCCACATTTTTAGATATCCTTGGATTAATTTCCTTGGCATGCTTCGTGAATGGAAAATGAAAATCGGCAATTGCCTTGAGTTTTTGTCAAAAATTGTTCCTCTTCGTGAGTCAGCACTTGCGTCTCCCAACCTTCCCTTCAAATTTTTTGAGCTTATTTCAGTTACCATGGAATTTTGAATTCAGATGCTGCCCAGCTGAGAGACCAACCTGATCTTATTGCATTCAGTGCTCTAATGATCCGATTAGGCCGATCAGAATAATGTTTATAATGTCCTTTTTTTTAATTTCAAAGTATGTAGAGCCAACCATGCAATACAAATATTTTCCAAAACAGAATTTGCAGTTCACACACAATGGTGTCAACACAATATTTTATACCTAACATGGATTTCAACCTCTTGTCTCCCCACCAGGTTTGTAATTTCGCGTCATCTTGTAAAACATAAATTCACCTGTGTCCAAGCTTGCTAAAAGAGGAATAGGCCAAAAATCCAGAATTTTTAAGCGACCTATTCGAGAAAATTAATGATCTGAGAATGCGGATTGGCAGCCCATCCCATGTATCAATGTTTCCCCGACTCCAAAATACAGCTGAATATACAGGAACATTGATAGCAATGCTATCAATGTTTGACCCCCAATAAATC
>JASGXE010012125.1:0-13870 GCA_030068105.1 Sinentomon sp. SZTP_YWyxl
ATTGAATTGAATTGAAATGCCGCATCTTTGCAATCACTCAATCCTTATTTGTTCCACAAATAGAATGTTTGGTGGAGAAAAAAATAAAAAAAAGCGAAAAAGGTCGGAAGGGCGAAATGTTTTAAATGGTGCAGCAAGCACAATGTCAAGAAGAGAAAATGATACCTATCTCAAGCAAAAACAATGACAAGACAAAATGCCACAATTCGGTGGCAAGTCCGCCACCGAAAGTGGCAAAAAATAACGGACCACCCAAACCGCAGGAGCCATCGCTCCATTCCTTGCCGTTGTTCCTCACCCCACTGAGATGGAGTGATGAATGATTTAAAACGTGTCATTGTTCCGCACTGATTCGAGACAGAGCATGACTCTGTTGGCAGCTTCATCCAGGACATGCCACACTATTCTTTTGTTCCTCGCACTGTCCGTGACTGGAATTCCCTTGCTGCGTGCGCAAAATCAGAAGAAAGCTTCCTGCCTGCGGCTGCGCCCCCCACCAACCAAATTCCCGAAAATGACAGAAGAAAATTGCACGAAATGTTGAGCACCCAGTGTTGCTGAGGGAATGAACACAGGATATGGTTGCGGGTGGTGTGGAGGTAGGTGTTCCATGAATGGGAAATTCTGAACTGATGGTGGTTGGCTCACTTGCATGGAGTGCTGGGGACTGCCGAACAAAATGTTCAAAATTGAATGCACCTCAAGTGGGAGTTGGGTGTTGGGAGTAAAGTAGATTGAGGCAATCTTGTTAAGGGACCAGGGACTGATCTTCAGAACACAGGAATAGGCAGTTAAATAATCTTCTGGTGGTGAGGTCCATAATAGAGTGACGGGTGTGCTATGTTTTGTTTGTTTATCTGCCCTGGCCGTCTGTGAATATATTGAAAGTCCCAAACGAACTGTTCCCCGTTTCGATCATGCTGGTTTGCTTGTGATTGGGAACGCAGTTGGGTGGCTGAGTGCTCGAGGAAGACGCAGCGAAGTCTTCCAGACATGTCAGGAATTTTGGGGAGTTGGTCTGGACAAGACGCAATGATGCCAGATTTGTTGCAAAAATGCCAGAACCTGATTTTTGAGTTTGACACTCAAATGCCAGCCGATCTCGTTGCTGTAACAGAGGCACAATCATCATGGAAGATATGATGTGATGTGATCCTTTCCTTGTCATGGATTGTCTCCCGGAACGATTATTTTCAAGGAAGCAGAAAAGCATCTACCTCACGAATTTTAGGTGTAATTTGCAGGTGCCCGGAAGAACTGGGTGAGGCAATGGGGTTGTTGGTGGCTTTCGCTCTTGCTTCGTACTTCTTTCAGCAAATTTCTCATTTCTGTCATAAGTCGATGCCATTGGTTGTCTCCACCAGTTGCACATCCCTTCTACTCTTCTTCGTTGGATCGGACAGATGGCCCCAAGTGGTCCAGCCGTTTTTGTGTGTTTTTTGTTCCATCGGCCATGGTCCCGGCGGCGAATTTAAGAAATGAGTACGCGTTTGGGCCTATCCCGATTTTGCGCGTGTCGAAAAAGTGAAAAATAAAGCTAACCTAACCAAACCTAACCTGTCTAACTTACCTAACCTACTCTAACCAAACCTAACCTAGCCTAATCTAACCTTTTCCCATCTTTTCTAGCGTTTTTACCCGTTTTTGGAGGGTCGGGACTTTAACACGGAGTAAGATGGAAAAGGGCCCAAACGCGTACTCATTTCTTAAATAAGCGTCCCGGCGAGGTTCTGGCAAATATCACCTGAGAGTAGCTGCTCCAGACATCCACCGCTTCAGGTACGCAATCAATGGGTCCCCACGAGGTACCGGCATACTCCAGTGCTTCCTATATAGATACTTCCGAGTACAGTTACTTGTAGTAGCTGCAGCACCCACAACTCTTGGTGCCCACCGAGACCTCGCATTCACAACTGCCAACACTGCCGGTTTTATGGCACAGAAAACCAACAGGATTTCGGACGTCGAGTATCGGCGGTACCAAGTGGCTTCCGTGTTCATGTCTGCAGGCCTCTGTCTTGGGTCTTCTTAAACGTTCGCAGTGCAACACTGCACACCTCCGCGAATTACACGGAACCACAGGGTAGGTCAGGTTAGGTTGGGTTGAGTAGAGTAAGGTTTCATTGGGTGAGACAGGTTAGGTTGGGTTTGACCAGACGGGTGGTTTGGTTTGGAGGTTTGGGGGTTTAGATTTGCATTGCAGCCTCAGTTCGCAAAGATCGCGATTTCCACGTTTTAAAAGAACCCCATTTTTCTATTACCTTTAAAAATTTCCCCATTTTTCTCACCTCATTTGTGGTCAAAACTGTGTCATAAAACCCGCCTTGCCTCCCAGTAGTACACCTGTCTAAAAAGGTGAACGTTTTTCTTTCTTCTTTTTCTATCAATCGCCGATCGGTTGCATTCAAATTTGGAAAAACAGACAGAAAGGCTGGGAGCACCATGAAAGTTTTGAAAGTTCAGCTTTTATTCGAATTTTGCATCTGCATCCACTCACAACTCCAAGCGTTCCAATTTTTTTGCTTTCCTGGCTTCGCTTCAGCTGATGTTCGTTTTGCCAGACAAGCCATGCCTGTGACAGACACACAAGCCATGCCTGTGACAAACACACAGCCATCCAACATTCGGAATCTGGGAGTCAGCATCGTTTCGTGAATCTCTCGGCCGTATTCCCCATTGCAACTCACCCTCAAGTTCAACTCATTAGTCAATTCAATGGATGGATCTGTGTTGCGAAAATTTTATTTCTATGCGCAGCGCTAATTCCTTTTCCATTGTTGCGAAAAATGAATCCGTTTGTTGAATTGACGAACGGCCGTCTGTCTCCCCAAAACAAATTTAGCATCTCCAAACGAACATCTGGCAACGTCGCACGTCAAGAACGGCAGGGCGCATTTTATGGATGCTGGCTGCAGCGCAACAGACGGCAGTCGGCAATGCGATTCGAGACACCGTGGAAGAAGGTGGTGCGCTGATGACCATTTTTTGCAGGCGATCAGTGTGGCTTTGGTTGAGCTTGTGCTGTTATGATGTGCCGTGAAGAGAGCCTGTTTCTTGCTTTTGTGTTTCAAAACTTCTCGTCAAACAGCCGACTGTGTGCGGAACAAGTCAAGAAAGATGGAACAACTGACAGAAGATGTTCGCAAAATGAAAATGTCTTCATGCAGACAGAATTGTTGTGCTCGTTTTTTTTTTGCTGCAAAATCCAAAACTTGCTTTTTGTGTTTGCGGTTGCACCTGAGTCTTCGTCCATCTTTTTGTTTGCTGTCTTGTTTTCGTCGTGCGTGTCTGCACGGAACGGCACCTATTGCACCTATATTCAGCATTCCTGATGACACAACAATGAAGCTGATGAGATCGGGGAACATCCATCACAACAATGGAAAAGGAGTTGGCAGCGTTGTGAATGGAATTGAAAATTTCCATTTCCTCTGACCACTGAATTGAAGCTGAGAGTGTGTGTGTGACAATGGGCAACACGGCCGGTGGAGAACTTCTGCGTCGCGGGCTTTCAAGCCGTTGATTTGAAGTAGGTAGGTAGTTTTTGGACTGCGTTTTGCTGCACTTGTGATGCCGTATTGCCTCAGACATGCAAAACTTCCAATCGGCAGCCTGTGCTTGCAGCGTTTTGTCCTCAACGTCCACATTGATCGCAAAGAAGTGGAAGTCTTTGTCGAAAATGTTTGTCTGGAGACATGTCAGAGCCCTCGCAAAGCCAGGAGAGGAGGCCATCTGTCTTCCACTCCACAGAGTTAGCTGTTTTGCGCCTTCACGTGCTTTGCGGTGTTTTGCGCGCCGAATCAATGGCCCACGATGCTGAGTTCCAACAGCCGCAGAACAGTGAACAACTGATGACGTGAATTGCCAGAACAGGAAATCTCCAAAATTGTTTCAGATTTTCGGCCGCATTCCCCATTGCAATTTGCAACGAACCCTCAGGCATCCTCAGGTTCAAATAAATAGCCAATTCAACAGACGGATGCATCTTTCAATGCAACAAAATGGAAAAGGAACAGGTACCTAAGCGTTGTGTGCGGAAATTTTGCGCAACACAAATCTATCCATTGAATCGGCTGTTGAGTTGTAGGGCTGTGCGATTCGATTCGAAGATTCGAGATTCGCTTCGATTCGAAGGAAAAACGAGATTCGAAGATGATCCGAGATTCGAACTTTTGGGATTCGATTCGAGAGGATTCGATTCGAGAATTTTGCAGGATTCGAAAAAATTTAAAACTTCTACCTGCGGCACCAAAATGCAAATGGTTACAGCAAACATGCATTCTGTGATCGAGAATCGGTAATTGCAATACTTCGCAGAAAGCCAGCAGTCGCAGGAATGTGCGATTCTTGATTCGATTCAAAGATTCGATTCGAAAATCTCGAATCTTGGTCGATTCGATTCGAAATGATTCGATTCGAAACTGGGCAATGTATTCGGATTCGATTCGAGATTCGAACAACATGGATTCGATTCGAGGGATTCGATTCGAATGCCGATTCGCACAGCCCTATTGAGTTGAACCCGAGCCCGAGGGTGAGTTGCAATGAGGAATACAGCCTTTCCTTTTTTGAACCGACCTTTTCACAGTTTTCATGTTTATTGTTTTAGGCGTTTATTCTGGAACATCTTATGTAGGAGACAAGAACGGTCATTTTCCAACTTTCCGTGCCACAAATTCCATCAAGCACTTGACAATGTGGTGGATATAGGTGGGCCTGCCAGGCCAGTTATCTGGGCCCAGTATTTGAAAGAAATGTGGCTGAGGTGACAGTTCCAATTTGTGGCCAACACAAAGCAGAGTCATGGAGTCATTTCCATTGAAACTGATGTTGGTGATCTTGGCTGTGGTTGGCATTCCCATTGCGTCTGGTGGAACTGTAATGGTCTCGCCAGAAGCAGCAAGAACATGTGAGCCAATCAAGATCGAAGTCTGCCGAGGTTCAGGATACAACTCCACCGGCATGCCAAACTTTGTCGGCCACGAGCTGCAGGCTGACGCAGAAGTGCAGCTTCAAACGTTCATGCCGCTGATTCAGTATGGCTGCTCGTCACAGCTCAAGTTCTTCCTTTGTGCCGTCTTTGTTCCAATGTGCACGGAGAAAGTACCGCAACCGATTGGACCTTGCCAGTCACTCTGTGAGACTGTCCGTGGAAGGTGCCAACCAGTTCTTCAGGAATTTGGCTTTCCGTGGCCATCTGCACTGAACTGTTCACAGTTCCCTCCAGACAACAACCACGTTCACATGTGCATGGAGGGACCAGGGGAGGATCCCGCACAGTATCCCACCCACGTTACTCCATTCGTGCAAAACGTCCCCATGCTTCAGCCTGTGCCTCCCGTTCGGGAAGTGCCAAAGCCTGGTGTGATTGCTCCGATCAGGCCAAGCTCTCCATCGGTACCCTCAGACACAAAAACTGGCGGTTCGGTTACCATCAGTCGGATCCCCCAGGACATGCTCTGTGGACAGAATTCCATCCCGGAAAAATATGTCTACATCAACAGTACCGAGAAATGTGCTCAGAAGTGTGACGCAGAAGTGCTTTTCACAGTGGATGACAAACTGTTTGCGGAGATTTGGTTGGCAGCTTGGTCTGCCATCTGTTTTATGTCCACACTCTTCACACTGTTGACAGCCATTCTGGACACAGACCGATTCAAGTATCCAGAGCGACCGATCGTATTCCTGGCATTGTGCTACAATCTCTACAGTGTTGGATATCTCCTGAGGTTGCTGATGGGACGCAAGGAGGTTTCCTGCCAAATTGATTCTCAGCATGGAGTTTCAATCCTTATCGAGGATGGCCTTGGTCACTCTCCATGTGCCATTGTCTTTTTCTTCCTCTACTACTTCGGAACAGCGGCAATTATATGGTAAGTGATTCAATTAGGTACCTATGGTTGCCACCCACCTTGAAAAACTGGAAAATCCAGGGATCTGTAAATTTGCACCTGGAAAACCTGGAAAATAGGGGAAAGGCGGGCAAAATGGGTCAGGCGGGCAAAACGATACACCGGATTTTTACCGCCGGAATGTGCTGCCATCATCCGGCTGTGTTGCACACTTGTCCTCCTGCTTGTAGCGAGCAGTTTGGCGCCCGCCATTGACCGGTGAAGACGTACGCTTGGATTTCGTGTTGCAGAATGCTGTTTTTCGTTGATTTGATGTTATTTTGGTTTCCTGGTGAAATCCAAACACATTTCAGGGACAGTGCATTGGCGAAGTGAGGTTTTTTGCATTGATTTTATCAATGTTTCGGCTACCCCATCAACATATCGCAAAATGTATTTGGTGCATGCGTTACGCTGAAAAAGCAAAAAGTTAAAAATGGCGGAAGACGGGCGAAATGGGTCAGGGTATCCCGTTTTGCCCGCCGACTTTTTTTGTTGCGTTTGTTCACAAAATATTTCTGTTTGTTTTTGTCTTAGCTTTGTCATTTGTACAAAAAATGGTTTATTGCTACAAAAAGAAGACACCCAGGCAGTCATGGACAGAGGACAGCATGGCAGAGGCCATAACTGCAGTTCGCAGAAATGAAATGGGTTACCTGAAGGCCTCCAAACAATTTGGGGTCCCAAAAGCCACGCTGCAGAGACGAGTTACGGGAAAGAACAAAAGGGCCACAGAAACCAAGAAAGTTCTTGGCGATTACGAGAACGTGTTCAGCGAGCGACAGGAACAGGAGATTGTCGATCACATTTTTGCAATGGAGAAGCGTTTCTATGGATTATCGTTGAAGGACGTCAGGTATCTGGCTTACCAATTCGCCGAGAGGAATGGCATCAACCATCCATTCAACCAGGAGAACGGACTGGCCGGAAAGGGTTGGCTCGCTGGCTTCAGGTAAGGATTTTGCTTTGGTCCGTTCTGTCACCTGCGGCTTTCCTGTTAGACGTTCTAGCGTTTGTCTTGCCTCTTTTTGGGACCTTTGTTCTTGTTGGCCTACCTGGGCCCCATGAACGTCTGCCTGATGCCTTGATTGCTTTTTGTTGGCTGCCCAATGTCCCGAAAGCGGCAGGGTAGACCAACCTATTCTTTCTTCTTACATTTCAGAAAACGCCACCCCGAGTTGTCACTTCGAAAGCCAGAGGCAACATCAGCAGCTCGAGCAAGAGCATTCAATAGAGTCAACGTCGGCCAATTTTTTGACTTGCTGCGCTCAGTTCAGGATTCTGCCACAATCCAGCCCACACGCATCTATAACGTTGATGAAACGGGAATCACCACAGTGCAAACCCGACCAACACGAATTCTGGCACAAAAAGGCCGTGCTCAAGTTGGAACGCTGACATCAGCTGAACGAGGAATTTTGTCGACTGCAGTCATTTGCATGTCGGCGGCAGGTCACTTCATCCCACCAATGATAATTTTTCCACGAGTGAGAATGAAGCCCGAGCTGGGTGATGGTGCCCCGCATGGATCAGTCTTCTCATGCCATCCATCGGGGTGGATGCAGCTGGACATTTTCACTGCATGGTTCCGGCACTTTGTGGCCTGCACAAAACCCTCCCAACTTGACCCCGTTCTTCTGATCTTGGACGGCCATATGACCCATACAAAGAACTTGGACGTGATTGAGATTGCTCGGGCGAATCACGTCACAATCCTTTGCTTGCCACCCCATTGCAGCCATAAGCTTCAACCCCTGGATGTGTCTTTCATGGGTCCATTGAACAGCGCATATTCTAAGGAGATTGAGAAGTGGCTGCGCAACAACAATGGACGGGTTGTCACTCAGTTCCAGGTAGCCAACTTATTTGGCAGGGCATACGAGACCTGTGCAACAATGAGAAATGCCACCAGTGGCTTCCAGAAATGTGGCATTGCTCCTTTTAACCCAGATGTTTTCACTGACGCCGACTTCGCTCCATCTGAAACTACCGACATTGAACTTGTCAACGATGCAGACGAAGTTGACCAGCCTCCTCCAATGGTTGCAGACCCCGCCCTCATTCTGCCATCCTTGCCACCTTCAACAGCGGCCAGTGGGGATGCTGACCAACTGAGCGAAGAAGACAGCCAGGTAGCTCTACAACCCAAAACCACAGCCGCCAAAATTTCGATAATCATAAATCGCACTCCGAAAAACGCCAAGAAACGGAAGCTCGCAGAGGATTTGCCAGGATGCAGCAAGGATTTGCCGACAGCAGTTTCACCAATGGATATTTTTCCTCTTCCCAAAACCACGCAGCAAAAGCGACCCGGTCCGTCAAGGCAGGGAAGAGCAGCCATCATCACCAGCAGTCCTTACAAGAACGAACTGATGGCCGAAAAACAGTCAGCAAAACAAACACCACCGGCACCCTCACCAAGTCGAAAGCTGAATTTCCAAGGCAGCAGCAGTTCAATTCCGTCTCAAAAGAAGTCAACCCATTCGTTCAAACTGCCAGCAGTTCTTCCGAGGCGAAACAATTTGGATACGCGATCAGCCCAATCAGCCCTTGATCAGAGCGCAATCCTTCATGCATTTTTTGTCAAGAAGATTTTTTGACTTCAAAAGAGGGCGACGATTGGCGAAAATGCGCAGTCTGCAGTGACTGGGCTCATGAAGCTTGTGCAGGCCTGTCAGCCGATCCGGATGACATTTTTGTTTGCGATTTTTGCGCTTGAAGCTTTTTCATCTGTTCATTTTATTATTTTTTTTTCATATCAAGGCATCAGGCAGCTGCTAAAATGCGTTGACTATATGATATTTTATTAACCCATTTGATCAGCAAAGGCAAATACAAGATGCTGAAGAAGAAAAACAGGAAGTGCCATTTGTTAATTCAGAGACTTTGACAACAATTAGCAAATTTGTATACGGTCGGGCAAAATGGGCTACCACTATCCCATTTTGCCCGCCTGGACGGGCAAAATGGGTCAACAGGTACCAGTGTCGCACAGAAGAAAATTCCATAACAACCATGTATCGGAAGACGGTTTTCTTCCTCTCAGAACATGCATGAGGCTACTCTGCACGGGAATTGTCCATTGAGCGGATTGCAGCATGCTGGTCATGACTTTAGTCTTCCGTGAAACCCTTAAGTATCCCATTTTGCCCGGCTTTCCCCTACAGGGAATTGAGGGACAATTGTGGAAAATTCTTGAAAATCCCAAGAAATAAGAATATGTGAAAGCTTCGTTCTTTGTCTTGTTTGCCCCAGAGGGAAATTTTGCCTCGACAACGCGAAATTCTCTCCCAAATGAACTTTAAAATTCAAAATTTCTTAAGGTTCTGAGGGGCTCAGCCCACAGATAGCTATCGGTAAGAAAAAATCATTTTTTTTTCTTGCGAGTGCAGGTCTCCAATCGAGCATTCTCGCACAAAACGCTCTCTGCCATATAAAGTCGCGGCAGGGTTTGTAAAAACGCTTCCGGGACGTGATATTGACAGGCGTGTTTTGCCTCCCCTTTATCTTAATTCAAGCTGCCTGACTGAACCCCCAACTGTCCTCTCTTGTTGAGTTGTTGTCAACCTTGCTGGTTGATGGCCGCTGGTTGGTGGCCTCTGGGAAATGCCCATGTGCATTGTGGTCGCTTTGTTGCGTCACCGCCGATCGGATGACTGAAAAAACTTGTGGAAGATGAGTTTTGAAGATAAAAACTTAGAAAAAGTTCTGATGGCTGTTGAAAAATTTCAATCTTCAGCATTTCAAAGAGGTGTGGCCAAAATTCAAAGTGGTCGGTTTAATCGGTTTGCGCTTTGCACCTCGTCTGCAGCTTGTTCAGCACACATATGGGTCCCTTCCCTTCATCCCGAAATCACAGCCAACTCTTCCGGATCATTCTCTGCAACCCCATGGACAAACACAGCCTGAAGTGGTGCTTGAAGTAACAGTTCACGAGGTTCAGTTTTATTCAGTGTCTATGCCACACAGAGCTTACAAGACTCTAGAAGGTTGTTGAACTCAATTTGGTGTTGCAGAGGAGGAATAGAAAAATCCAGAAACGCATCTGTGTTTTGTTTGTGGTTCGTTTTAATAGCTTACAGTTATGGTATAAACACACGTGTCTGTGGAAAAGTTTTACTGGTTGTTTGAAGTCGAGTTCCAAGTGTTTACATTGGTGTACGGTAGTTTGAAATTCACCAGTCAGGCTGCAAGGCTTCGGGACAAGAAGGCTTGTACCTGCTGCAGCCTAAAATATAAACTCAGTTTAAAAAATCCTGCTGCAGTTGTGTCAAAACTCACCGTGTTCCAAAGTAGAGAAAAAGAAAGGCAGCGCAATTATTGGGCCGTTTTTGAGTCATGATGTTCATTTATAGACGCCAAAATTCATTAAAATATCGGCCTGACCGATGTTGCTTTAGAATGTTTTCCGGCCTTGGTTGAACTCTATTACAGCGGCGGCGGAATTAAACAAGGTCAAAATCTGACATCTCCAGAAGGGACCGGTGACTGGGGCAGAACGAACTAATGGCAGAAGTGGACTGAGTCAGCATTTTTTGCATTTTTGGAGGCTAATTTTTTCAATTTCTCCGGGTTAGGTTGGATCAGGTTTAGGTCAACCACCTCCATGCAAAAACTCCCTCCAAACACCATCCTTTGTCCAATTCTACCTCAGTCCACTTCTGCCTCAGTCCGTTCTATCCCAGTCCCCCGATCCCTCCAGAAGGCTCTGTTGAAATCTGACGCTTTGATTTCTGCCGCCTACAAAAGAGCAAAATGAATAAAAATTTCTGAGCCAACAGTTAAATGGAAAAAAGTCATGCAGGGTACACGAATTCCGCCGCCACTATGTGGACAATGAGCAGCGACATTTGGATACGACAACTTCGGAGATGTTTTCCGGGCCTTAAAGGCGGATATCAAACAGCTGGTTGACAACAACCAATATGCGGACACCAACCATCGAAGATTCGGTTGACAATTAGCAAGAAGCAGTGAAAGTTGGGGTTGGATCAGGTTGTCACCTTTTATTTAGAAAAAACGGGAGGCAAAGCGTACCGAATGTGCCCATCTGCTATGGCTTTTCAGTTTTACCCTAGATAGACGTGGTAGGGAGAACCCAGGCTATTTCCACGTCGCTAACTGTCAAACGGTGGGGACACGATGTCGAGGTATAATTTTCTGCTGCCGCATAAACGTGCCCCTCCCTCACTTTTTTCCGATGCGGTGGGGCAGGGGCAAGTTTCTGCCGCAGCAGAAGCTTATACCTCGACATCGTGTCCCCACCGAAAGTGGACAAATTAGCTGTGCAATACTGCCAAATTTGTGTCAAGAGACCCAAAATGAACCAAAATAGAAGAAACGCCTAACAGAGCTTGTTATTCAACAAACTTTGCACAGATCTACCCAACAGAACAACTGGGATCCATGCCATGTTGGCGTGATGTTCAGTTGACGCACCACACAGCGTGGATCAACATTGGGCACATGTGTGCGAAAATATTTCCTTACCGAATGGATGTGCGATTGTCAGTGCACATCATGAACCTGAGCACATCACATGGACTCAATCTCAACTAACCTGAAGGGCTGAAGTGCCATGCAAAGCGCCATTCACTGGCAAACAGAAGACAAGGTTTGAATCATCTGCAGGGTGGACCAAAAAATAGGACATCCTTTCATCTGTTTCCGTTTCGGTCAATTCACGGTTTCGAAACACTAAATTGCGTGTGCCAGCTGGCCTTCCATGGCCAACAGCGAAACACAAACGCCGTATTCCCCATTGCAACACACCCTCAGGTGTAACTCAATTGCCCGTTCAATGGTTGATTTGTGATGAGAAAATTTCATTTCTGTGCAAACGCTTCTTCCTTTTCTATTGTTGCATTGAAAGATGCATCCGTCTGCTGTTGAATTGGCTCTATTGAATTGAACCTGAGGGTGAGTTGCAATGGGTAATTAGGCTTACAGACTTGTGTTTCAGTTGTCTGCTGCCGCCTCGTCAGCAAAATATGGTTTTCTCCAAACCTGGGCATTGATCAAAGCGGAAAAAATGAATCCAAAGATAATTTTTCTGGGTCACTGTGTTGGTAATGAAGCGAAGAAGCGTGCACCCATGCACCAACCAGCAACACTGATCGTCTTTGGTTGCTCTGATTTGAATCAGGTGAAGCCATTTCGGGTAATGCTATTGCAATACCCGAATGCCAACCAAGTGCTGCTTGCCATTAGAATTCCAAACAAGAGTCAAGAGCAAGAACCGGACCAAACATTATTTTGGGAGATACTCACCTTGCCTTTCTCCTCACTCCCAGCAAGTTCCCTCTGAAAAGAGACCTGCATATTCCATGTAGGTACACTTATTTCCTTTAAAGTTGTCCAATATTACCCTTTCTCCACCGGAAATTGCAACATTTGTTCCGCCACCTGTGTAAAGCGGCATCAGAACGCCCAGACTTTTTTGTGCAACTAAAAACCTGCGCGTCAGAATGGGTAGATTTTTCGCATCAGACTTTTTCAGATCGTCCGTCAAAACAGATTTGGGTTCACTGGCAACAATGTGCAATGGTCAATGCTACAATCTTCTCATTTGCACATTGTTGCAACTGACAATCTGTGTTAGACAGACGATCTAAAAATGTCTGATGCAAAAAATCTGTCCATTCCGACGCAGGTTTCTTGTCGCACGAAAAAAGCCCAGCCGTTCTGATCTGATGCGGCTCGTTCTGGACACGCTCAAAGGAAAGAGCTGTACATGTTTAATTTTGTTTCCCGTGGGTTCATTTCCCTGCCGTTGCTTCGAACCCAAATATTGAGATTCAAGTTGATCAGCGAACGCCTTGCCTTGTCTCTTGCCTTGCCTATATACCTACCCACCGACCCTTCAAGACAAGTTCCTCGTTTTGTTACCGACCGAACAAGACCTGTGCCTGTTTGGAGGTGGGTTAGCACTTTCAAGCCAACTTTGGCAGGTCTTTAATCGACACCTCGTTAACAACATGAGGAGCACCTTAGCCCTTCCCTGCGATTGCATTTTTATTCTGGTTTGGTTTGATTTTTTTACGCTTTGCGCCATATGATGTGGGCCGGCCAACGACGTGAAAAACTTCTTGAACCAGTTTTGCCTTGCTTGAACATATGCCTTTGTTGAACACGACAGCCATTCACGAGGAGTCCCATGCATAGCAGACGTATTCCGAAGCCAAATATTTTCCTTGCCTCCTAATTGGAAAAACTACGAGGGGGAACAAAGCAAAATTCCAACATGAAATCCTGAAAAGAAGAGAAATTCAGCGCCTGCGAAAAATATCGGGTATGCACTGAGCGAAATTTGCAGTGATGCGTATTGCAGCTTTTGATTCGAAAGGGGTAAAATTCAAAAATTCGCGATGTGCCCGACAAAGAAATGGCCGATTTCGTGTGGAGAAAGACCTGAAAAATGGCCGATTTCGAGTAGACAAAGACTTAAAAAATGGCCGATTTCGAGTGGAGAAAGACCTGAAAAATGGCCGATTTCGAGTGGACAAAGACCTGAAAATGGCCGATTTCAAGTGGGGAAAGACCACAAAAATGGCCGATTTCGAGTGGACAGACCAGAAAAATGTCCGATTTCGAGTGGACAGACCAGAAAAATGTCCGATTTCGAGTTGACAAAGACCTGAAAAATGGCCGATTTCAAGTTAACAAAGGCCATAAAAATGGCCGATTTCGAGTGGACAGAGCAGAAAAATGTCCGATTTCGAGTGGACAGACCAGAAAAATGTCCGATTTCGAGTTGACAAAGACCTGAAAAATTGCCGATTTCAAGTTAACAAAGGCCATAAAAATGGCCGATTTCGAGTGGACAGACCAGAAAAATGTCCGATTTCGAGTTGACAAAGACCTGAAAAATTGCCGATTTCAAGTTAACAAAGGCCATAAAAATGGCCGATTTCGAGTGGACAGACCAGAAAAATGTCCGATTTCGAGTTGACAAAGACCTGAAAAATGGCCGATTTCAA